>CAUYQV010025229.1:0-59233 GCA_963574575.1 Galagoides demidoff | reverse complement strand
GGGTAGAGTGCCATGGCATCACAGCTCATAGCAACCTCCAACTCCTGGGCTCAAGCGAGTCTCCTGCCTCCGCCTCCCAAGCAGCTGGGACCACAGGCACCTGCCACAACGCCAGGCCATTTTTTGGTTGCAGCCATCATTGTTGTTTGGCGGGCCCGGGCTGGGGATTCGAACCCGCCACCTTAGGTGTACATGGCTGGCGCCTTAGCCAATTGAGCCACGGGCACCGAGCCTGAGGTTGTTTTTAAAGTCAAGTCGTGGCGGGTGCGATGGCTCACACCTGTAATCCCTGCACTTTGGAAGAGGCAAATGGGAGAGTCACCTAAGCCCTGGAGTTGGAGACCAGCCTGAGCACACACACCTGTCCCTAAAAAAATTATAAAGAGTTAATTACTGTTATGTTTCTGTTTGACAATGGCACTATGATTGGAGTCCTTCTAGAGACATTTACTGAAATGTTTATGGATAAAATTAAATGATATTTTAAAAGTTTCTTACATTATAGGGCAGGAGAATTGTTGGGACAAAAAGCAACAAGTTTGGCTGTAAGTTGAAAATTGCTGAAGTTGGATGGGAGATACACACAATACTTGGGGATTCATTACAGTCTTCATATGCCTTTGGTTATATGTTTGAATTTCTTCACTAAAAACACAAAAGTTAAGAAAAAGAAAAGCCAGGCGTGGTGACACATGCCTGTAGTCCCAGCTAGTAGGGAGGCTGAGGTAGGAGGATCCCTTGAGCCCAGGAAGTTGAGGTTGCAGTGAGCTGAGATTACACCACTGCACTCTAGCCTGTATGTTTCTAACTCCCAGCTCCTCATCCTCTTAATTCTCTCCAAACCCCAGTGTTTGTTTCTCAAATTAAAGGCAGAATGTTTATCAAACACAGCTGCATTGGCTACCTGCTACCTGAGTTTCACACCCACCGCCCTCCCACTGCCACTTGGTAGTCTCGTCAGACTGGTCAGGATCCTGGCCCTTCTCCCTGGTCTTCTCTCTTCTTCCTTTTGCTTTGCCTCCTTTTCCTATTTCCTTTAGACCTTTTTCTATTCCACACAAATGCAGGCACCACACCCATGTGTGCTGAGGCCCTGAGAACAGGCACATGAAGCCCCCAGGTCCCCAGGGCGGCAGCTCCTTCAGCTTGACCAGAGGATTTCTAGTGTGCTAGTTACTGGACCGTCTTTTTCAAAAGGCAGTATTCCAGTATTTGGTAATGTCTGTGCTGTGGAGTAGGCAGAGAGTAAGCCAAAAGTAGCTGGATTCAGAGAAATCTGATAATCTCCCACAGAATCCAGATTTCTCAACAGATGCTGCTGGGGGCCAGGGCTGAAGAGTTTTGTTTCCCTCTATGACTGAGCAGGACATGCAAGGATGAACCTCTCAGGTTAGACCTGGAGACCTGTGTGGATGGCTGCACCTCCAGAAAGGAACGTCACAATGACGCAGTTGGTCTGTGGCACCACCAAGATCAGATGCACCTGTGTGCCAGCCTGACCTCAGTCCATCCTCTACCTAGCAGCCAAAGGATGTTTCTAAAGCAAAAAATTAGACCATGATCAAATATCAATTCAGAACAATGTTATAGCTCTAAAAATAACTTTTTCTATGCTTAAAATTATACATTTTCATTATGAAAAATTCAGAAAATTCAGGAATGTATAAAAAGAAATCAGGTCAAGAGAATGAGAAGATGGCTCGGCACCTGTGGCTCAATCGGCTAAGGCGCCAGCCACGTACACCTAAGGTGGCGGGTTCGAATTCCCAGCCCGGGCCCGCCAAACAACAATGATGGCTGCAACCAAAAAATGGCCGGGCGTTGTGGCGGGCGCCTGTGGTCCCAGCTACTTGGGAGGCAGAGGCAGGAGACTCGCTTGAGCCCAGGAGGTGGAGGTTGCTGTGAGCTGTGATGCCATAGCATTCTACCCAGGGGGATAGCTTGAGGCTCCGTCTCAAAAAAAAAAAAAAAGAGAGAATAAGACGGTAAGCTGCAGACAGGGAGAAAATATTTGCAAAAGATGCACCTGGCAAGAACTGTTAAGCAAAATACACAAGGAACTCCACGATAAGAAAACAAATGGCCCAAAGATGTGAACAGATACCTCAGTAAAGAGCTATAGTGAGTAAGCAAATACAATGTTCCACGTGTTATTAGGGAACCGCAAAGTAAAACACAAGATATGTCAGATTGTAAAAAATTGATGAAAAAAGAATATGTCAATCTCCAAACACCGACCACATAAAATGCTGGCAAGGACGTGGAGCAACAGGAACTCCCCTCCTCTGTGGGGATGCAAAGTGCAAGACAGTCGGGCACTTTGTTACAAAACTAAACATACTCTTAACACACGACCCAGCAATCTCGTTCCTCTGTATTTACCCAAAGGAGCTGAAAACTTACTTCCACACAAAAACCTGTGGACAGATGTTTATATCAGCTTTATTCAACATTTCTGAAACTTGGGAGCAATGTTGTCTTCAGTAGGTGCTGTGGTCTGCTTGTGTCCCCCAAATTCACTGTAATGGTGCTGAGATCTGGGGCCATTAGGGGCACAGCAGCTCTCACAGCAGGGACCAGGGCCCCGTCTCAGGGCTGAAGGGACTGGAGTCCTGCGTCCCTCCACATTTGTCCCCTCTGGAGGATGCAGCAACAAGGGATCATCTCAGAAAACAGAGAGCAGCCTTGACCAGATGCCACCCGAATTTGGGGGTTCCCAGCCTGCAGAACTGTGATAAATAAATTTCTGTTCTTGGCTGGGCACAGTGGCTCACACCTATAATCCCAGCACTCTGGGAAGCAGAGGAGGGTAGAATACCTGAGCTCAGGAGTCTGAGACCAGCTCTAAAAATAGTTGGGCGTTGTGGGGGGTGCCTGTAGTCCCAGCTACTCGGGAGGCTGAGGCAAGAGGAGAGCTTGAGCCCAGGAGTTTGAGGTTGCTATAAGCTATGACGCCATGGCACTCTACTCAGGGTGATCTAAATAAATAGATTAAAAAAACTTCAATTCCTTGTAAATTACCCAGTCTCCAATGTCACGTCATAGCAGCGCAAACTAAGATGGTACCTCAAGGAAGAAAGAAACTGGAGAATCCAGACAAGGGAACATTGCTCAGCCCTGACAAGAGTCCTGAGAAGCCATGGAGGACACTCAGTGTGCAGTCATGAGGGACAGCGGCCAGCCTGAAAAGGAGCCCGAGTGTAGGGCTCAGCCATATGGGCATTTGGCAAAAGGCAAAACTACGGAGACAGGATACAGGTCAGCGGTTGCCAAGGGCTGGGGGATAGAGGATTTTTAGGGTAGCGAGACTCCTCTGTGTGACACCGTAGTGAGGGACACATGTCATTATGCTTCTGCCCAGACCCGTGGGATGTGGACCTCACGGGGAGCTGGAGTCTGGGTGATCGTGACGGGCAGTGCAGGGGCACAATGGTGATGTGTGCCGTCTGCCGGGGTGTGAGACTGGGGGAGGCCCTGCATGAGGGGACAGGGGAACACAGGCCCTATCTCTACCATCCACTCCATTTAGCTGTGAACATAAAACTGCGCTAAAAAAATTAAGTCTATTTTTTTTAAAAAAAGAAAAGAAATTACACAGACCCAGAAAACTGCATGGCATTCAGTTCTTCAAGTTGCATCTCTGGAAAGACATGGTAAAAATTCTGCTGACAAACCTTGCTGTTTAAGTGCTTAGCAAGGTGCCCTGGGCCTGCCCTTCTGGAGGCCGGGCGGTGCCCCCACTCTCAGACCACAGCTGACCAGGGGCTTCTGCAACAGGGGATCAGAAGCCTTAGGGCCCACCTGGGGAGCAGCTCACACTCCAGCCTGTGGCAGTCAGGCCCAAGGAGGACATCCATGGGGACACCCAGCCCTCCAAGCTGTCAGGGACAGGCAACTTCCTAAGTCAGGGTCTCAGCAGCAACAGGTCCCTCTGGGCGAGGAGGAGAGCCCCCAGCCTTCCAGGCCTCCTGTGGCCCAGTCTGTGAGTGTCCCCAGGCTCTTTTCCAGCTGATCTTGGGTCAGCCAACCTGAGCCAGGTTCCCCTTGTGTCTGCTTCTCCCCTTCTCTCCTCCCTGCCTTGATGGGGAGGGAAGCAAGTCACCCCTGTCCTCCCCCGTCACCCCCTCTCCCCCCGCCCACAGCTGCAGCCCTCTCCCTAAAAGGGCTGAGATCAGCAGGTCAGGCAACATGCTAATCCTGACCCTGAATCTGACAAGTGCCTTCCTGTCTCCCGGTAGGCCCCACTCTCCACAGTTCAAACTACTACTGTCAGTTGAATGTGACTAAGAAGTTGGCCCTGGGCCCCTTCTACACCTGGAGACTACTGTTGGGCGGGAAAACACGTCTGTTACCTGACATCACTTACCTCTGCCAACCTGGCCCCACCCCAGGCAGGCTTGGGCAGGTTCTCCTGCCATGGGCGCATTCCAGGGGTGAGCTCAGCTCCCATCCTCGTGCCAGAGCCAGCTGGGGGGCTGAGGAGAGAGGGGACAGGGCCATGACAGAGAGGCTGGTGTCACCTGTACCTTCCTCTATTCTCTGTCATGCTGCAGAAGCTTGTGCTAAACGCCTCTGTATGCACAGAGCAGGGAGTGGGCTGGCAGCCCCTGCCCCCTGGAACACAGTCTGAGACAGACGCAGAGACGGTGACTCCACAGGGTGAGCCCCACAACGTCCCTCAAAGGTGCTGAAGGTGCATTTCGCAGGCTGGCAGGTGCCGCTGGAAATGCAGAGCAGCCTTCAGCTCCCCGCACGGCTGACCCACCAGTCCAGGTCCTGTTCCTACACGGACCCCAGCGCTTCCCAAATGAGGAAAATGGCACGCTGGCTATAAGTACACCTGTGCACACCCTTCCCGAGAGGGAGCAGGGAGGCGTCCCGGAGCCGGAGCGGTTTTTGCCTCCAGCAAAGGAGTGTGAGACAATCTTTTCCATGATGGAAACTATTTCTTTCATTCTCTTGCTGGCCTTACAGGCAGGTCCTCCAGGCTGAATCTCTCCAGAACTTTCCAGTGAGTTTCTCGTTGCAACCAAGCAAACCAAACTCAGCCATTGACTTGACAGAGCTCTTTCAAAGGAGTAGACATTGTGTTTGTGGGAAGGTTCTGGAATCTGGAGCAGGTTGGAGAAGTGGCACCCTGGCTCTGGCTAACGATGGTGCTGCGCCTTTGCACACTCTGTTCCCCTGCCTGGAATGCACCGTCCCTCTGCCTTCTTGCTGTGGCCTCCCCTCACCCTCAACAGGCCTCCCTCGGGCAGCCCCCAGGCTCCGCCTTCCCTCCACTGGCCCCACCCCCACCTGGCTGTGGCGTGGCAGGGCCTCCCACTGACAGCACTTTCGAGGGCGGTGTTGCCTTCCTTTGGAGCCCCCACAACTTGCCACTCTGCCTGACACAGAATGTGCTCAAACTTGGTACTGAATGGGCCACAAAGGCTGAATTATTTCAGCTCTGCCTGAGCCAGCACCCACGGCGGGGCGGAGGAGCTCTCAGAGACTCAGAGCCTTTGGGTGGAGAGGCCCTAAGGGAGGCAGCCTTCAGCAAGGCTTCAGGCTCTAAGCTCCGGGGTCCACACCTCCCATCAGGCCTGGTGGTTTAGGATGAGGCCGATAGAGTAAGAGGAAGAGGCAGAACATGACTCCCGAGGGAAGGTTACAAAAGGCACTGCCACCTTTGCTCAGCCTCTCTTGGAGCTTGTCCCCTGAGGAAGCCACTGTGTCACAAGGACACTCCAGCGTCCCTGTGGAGGGCTCAAGGGAGGGGCCACCAAGGCCTCCTGCAGACAGTCAGCACCTGCTGCCTACCTCACCTCGGGAGGGTCTGGAGAGCCTTTGGATGACTCAGCCCGGTCCTGGCCCCTCAGCCTTGGCCTCATGCAAAGCGCAGAGCTAGAACAGCCTGACCAAGTGGCCCCAGAAACTGAGATAACATGTGCTTAGGGTTATCTGAAGCTGCAGGCTGTCGTGCAGTTTGCCCTGCAGCCATGGGCAGGCCTGCACGCACTGACAGCTGGGCTAGGGTGTTGCTTGGTGCCCAGAACGCTGGACAGCCAGGCCAGCAAGCACTCACTGGAGCCCTGGGAACAGCAGAAGAAACAAACACACGTAAATTTCAGGAAGAAGCACCAAGGCCTGCTCCCCAGGGCCCAAAACAGAGGCTCAGGCCACAACAACATTCTTCTGCGTGGTTGTGGTCTGAGGCCCATGGCGGCCGCCCTGGCCTGCATCCTGCATCCCAGCAGACACAAAGAAGAGGACCTTGGATGTCTCCGTCAACCTCACTTCCCTTCCCAGCAAGGAACAGACCCAGGGGACAGTGTTGCTGCCGGCCACACTCCGGGGTTGTGGAGGTGGGGATGGCAGATTCCCGGGAGCCAATGCAGTGCACGTCTCACGGCCCATCCCACGCCATGAACAGTGCAGGGGTCCCTCACTGTTCCTCCTCCCACCTCTTCTCCTTTCCTCTCCCACATCAGAATGTTTCTGATCATTCTCATCCCCGAATCACAGCAAGGCAAAACTGACCCAGGGCCTGAGCCATGTGGTCCCGCAGAAATACGGTGAGAGCTGCTGCCTGGGGTCAGCACCCTCACTCAGCCCTCTCGTGCTATTTGCAGGGTTCACGGAAAGAAACATCCGCGGAGGACCCTTGGCCCTTACTCTGTGCCTCCTGCCCAGCCTGGCTCTGTCCTCTCTGCCCCAGAGCCTCACCTGTGCACCACCACACACCACATCCATCCACACAGTGCCTCACACCAGGCCCCGGGCCTGAACCTAGCCCATAAAACAGGCCCTGGGAGGGGCTGAGGGTCATTTGGGAGGGAATCCTGGGGATCCTCCACTGGGAATGTGTTCTAGAAGTAGGGTGGGTGCTCCACCCGGCTCAATCCCCTGACCTTGGAGCCCTGGCCTTACAGGCCTATACATACACACAGGAGGCCTCAGTGGCCTCCATGATGAGGGCCCAGAGCAGCAGCCCCAGCGCCCCGGCCTCAGAGCAGGACTCTACCAGGGGCTGTAGACATGATTTGCTATTTACTTAATCCTCATGGTGAAAGGAATGTGGAGGGTGGAGCTTCCATAACATGCTCAAGTTCACCCCCAGCAGAGCCAGGACCCAGCTGTGGTCCACAGGTCCTGATCCGAAGCAGTTGGGGCTGAGACCAATGTGTGGGAGCCCTGGGAGTGGCAAGACGACAATGGCTCAGGGTGGAGTTTCTGCCAGGTCCTGACGTGACACTGACCTCAATCCCAGAGTCACAGGACCAGTCAGGCCAAACAGCCAGCATGGAGCCCTTGGCCAAGGCCTGGGCCAGGCCTGGGGGTGGGACAGTGCCCAACACAGCGCCCCTGGCCAGGCCAGCTCTTAATCTAGTTGCTCAGTGCTCAGGGGCAGCCATGTGGGCTGTGGGAGGACAGAAAGTCCCCTCAAGGAGGCTGCCCGGGGCTTTGTCTACAGGTCCCACAAGGCCATGGACCACCAGGCTCCAGGGAGAGACCCCTCGAGGTTCAGCTGTGTTGGCTCCAGACATCAGAGGGGAGCTTCCCAGGAGTGGCCTATAGCAGCCAGGCCGTCCATGGACCCACTCAGGCCTTGGACAGCCCCAAGGGCAGGTGAGGCTGCAGTGACCAGACCTCCCCCACCTGGAGGGGCCACCATGACAGCCGCCAGACCTCCCCCACCTGGAGGGGCCATGATGATAGCCACTGCCTGCCAGGACACTTCCTCCTAGACCTGAACTGTATGGGAGCCGGGACACGTATTACTGGACAGTGCTGAGCTGTCCCCCCACACCTGTGCCCTGGAGGTCCCAGAAACATTGGGGTCACATCTGGAACATGGTATCTGGGGGAGCCTATGATCACCATGAGCTAGTCCCTGTTTTAATTCCCTGGGTCTCCCCCAAAGCCCCATTGAACCCATTTAATAGCTTCATTTTCAGATTCATTTTTGTAACAGCAACTTCTAGCACTGTGCCACAAGGAGCCAGAAAGAGGTTTACAAAGACTTTCAGGTAGGGGTTGTGTCAGCCCAGCCCGACTCTCAGGCCAGGCAGTCCTGAAGCTTCCCTCAGGGGACTAGGGAGTATTTTCCCAGTGAGGTGGCAAAGAGATCTCAGAGACCCTGCCCCACCCTGGCACTGTGACAGGAACACATGGTTTACACGCCAACCCGCCTTGGACAGAGGGAAGCCCCAGTCCTGGAGCTGCACTTGGAGAGGGTGTGACCATGCCCCATGGGCAGCCTGCGGTGTCCCTGCGGAGACAAACCTGCCCTCCTATGTTTAGTGAGTGCCTGGAATACGTGAGGCCAGCCCAGACAGATCGGAACTTGGGAATTAATTGATTTCTGCTGATCCGTAATTGGGTCTCTCTGCGGCCCTCCCCATATAGCTTGACTTTTAAAAAGTCTTCCGCTGCCGAAATGTTCAAAGTCCATGGAAATGGCGGGTGTTGTAAACCAAACTACGTGATGCAGACTTGGGGACCCCCCTCGGCAGCTCAGCTAACTCAGCGAGACTTCTGGGGAGTAAGGGCCTTCCAGGAGCTTCTCAGCGCACACTCCCAGCTCAGAGCCACGCAGGTCACCAGGTGTGGAGAAGACTCCTGGATGCCCATCCTGAGTCCCCCAGGAGTGGTTCAAGTCAAGTGGCATTCTTGGCCCTTCCTGGACCTCAAGGCCAGTATCTCTCCTCTTTCCACTCGGGGGCCACCTGCTTCCCTTCCCTGCTTTGGCCAGGCTGAGAATCTAAAGGTCACCCACAAAGCGTGGCCCCCAGTGCTTTCCTTGATGAGCAAAAACAGAAATTTCAAGGCCTCAAGACATTTTTAAAGGCCTCTGCTGACATGAATCAGATTTGGAAGTGGCATCTTCAGAAAGTCCCTTCTGTGGCTGGGCTGGAGCTCTCCCGCGCTCCAAAGAGTTGCAGGAGCCAGTGGGGAGCCCCAGTCACAGGACCCTCCACCAACATCTGCCTTCGTGGCCTTGGCTCTCCCCAGAGGGTCTAGGCAGCTGAGTTCCCTGCCTGACCCCACATGGAGTCTGGTTGCTGTGCCTGTGTCTCTGTCCGTCATCCCCAGATCCTCTCACACCCCGACTCCAGCACGGCCTCCTGTCTCGGGAGACCTGGCCCAGCCTGTGCCTTCTGGGGCCTTAGTCTCTCCCTCAGCAACACGAGAGCTTGGGACTATGCCCTTGTTTCCAAAACTTCACTCATTTGAGGACTGCCACCACCATTTTGCTTTTTTTTCTTTTTTGGTTTGTTTTCTACTTGTTACGTTTCGTCCACACTTTCTGCTTCTAGTGAACGCATTTTAAACCAGCACTTGAGGTCATTATCCTAAGTGGAAAACCAGCTCCCCTGACCTTAATGGAAGGAAATTATAACAATGGGGATACTGAAAACAAGTAGTGTGATAAGCTCTGCCTGGGTATTTTTGGCTCTGAAAAGGTCAGTTCTGTCTGATTCTGTCCCTCACTGTCAGCCCTGAAGCCATCTCAGACCCCATCAGTGTCACGTGGCTCAGATTTCGGGGAGCCTGGAGATCTCCGCTGTCCCTTCTTCAGAACTCCCATTTCAATATTCATCCTTCTCTGTGTCTCTCTCCTGTCTCTTCCCCGGCCGTGAGCACAGTATGCACACACAGAGCTCTGCTGTGAAAGCCCTTATTTTTATTCTTCCAAGCTGGCCCCCAGAGCCAGGGACCAGCGTGCTGTTTGCAGAGAGATAAGCGATCTGCTTCCAGCTCTACTGCCCACCGGGCAGGAATTTCCCTTCTGCTTCATGGAAAGCCCAGAGGAGGAAGCTGGGCGGCGGCTGGACTGCTGGCCTCCTCCTCCAGCTAAAGAGGGACATAAAGGCCGACCTCTGGGGCCAGAGGCCAGGAGCCATGGGCTGATGGGCAGGAGGCAGTGCACGGCTCACCCACAGGGACAGCCGGGCCATCTCTGGCACCGTGGCTGCACCACGTCTCACCAGGCCCAAAGTGGCCTCGACCCTTTGTCTAGGTTGATGGAGGAAGGGGTGCTGCTGGCTTGGTTTTGAAATGAGAAAACCACAGCCCAGAGGCTCTGCCCTCCCTTTGCAATTCAAGCAAAACAACAGAACTGTCTGGCAGCCTCTTCTCAGATCCTACCATTTCTTCTTTGGCTTCAAGCATCTTCACCGGTGGGGCCAACTTCAAGGTCATGCCATGTCCCCTCCCCCAGAAGGGAGCTCTGCACCTTCCCCACCCAGCCAGGTGAGAGGCTCCACTCCATAGGTCCCTGGTCCCTATAGAACCCATGTAGCCAGCTGCCTACTGGCCCCTCTAGAACCCACCTAGCCCAGCAGCCCATCAGCTGCTGCCCCACAGTCCTGGGGATGAATGGTCTGTCCCTCATGCCTGCCCCTGAAAGGCCAGCCCTTGCCATGTCCGAGCTCCAGGATGCAGTTGAGTCCCAGTGACCAGGCCAGGAGCTTACGCCAGCATCAACTCCAGCTGTGCTCGCCACCCAACCTATCCACCCCTCATCTGCCCCTGGCCACTATGGCTGACTCAGCCCCCGCTCCCTAGGCCCCCTTCACTTGCATGTCCTACCAAAATAGCTTTCACCCACTCAAAGCTTCCAGGCTGGGGTGCTGCCTCCTCCCAGCTCCCCTTCCCTGAGCTGGTGCCTACACCTGGAGCCCACCGTGAGGCACCTGCCAGCGCTGCCTCCCAGTGTGGCTGTTTATGTCTGTGTCTCCTCCCTCTGCTTAAAGGCCAGAGGCCAGGTCTTTCCCTGAGGGCTGCTGGACACCCAGGTGCCAAGGAAACTCTCTCCTAACAATGAATGAATGAATGTCACTGACACCTCCACCAGGTGGTCACAGCCACGGGGAGTATATGGAATAGATTAGGAAATAAAGTATATGGAATTTGGAACATCTATTTTCATCCAAAGTAGAATATTATACCTACAATCAATTTACTGATTAGCATCTTGGAGAACTAGGGGGAATTTTTGCTTTGGTTGAAATTAGTTTGGGTTTCACCAAAGCTGTTTCACCCAAGCCAGTTTCCAGGAGCAGAAGACATTTGACATGATCTTAAAACAGGAACCAGGTCACAGGCCAGACCCTGAGGGAAACTACGGTTTCTTTCTTTTTTTTTTTTTTTTTTTATTTTAGAGACAGAGTTCACTTTGTCGCCCTTGGTAGAGTGTGATGCCGTCACAGCTCACAGCAACGTCCAGCTCTGGGGCTTAAGTGATTCTTTTGCCTCAGCCTCCCGAGTCGCTGGGACTACAGGCACCTGCCACAATGCTCAGCTATTTTTTTGTTGCACTTTGACCAGGGCCAGGTTCAAACCCACCACCCTCAGTATATGGGGCCGGCGCCCTACCCACTGAACTACAGGCACTGCTCTTAAGAGTACAGAGATATCACTTCTATCGAAGTCAAAGATTGACCTGAAAGAAAGGCAGAGACTCTGGGATCAGCGAAGCACCTGGCACAAAGTGTGTCCAGGTGGTGGGGTGGGCCTGGAGGCTGCTGGGCCACCAACACCCACCGTCTGCTTCCAAACCAAGTGCCTCAGACTCAGCCTTCCCTGGCCCACAGAGCCCTGTGAAGCCAGCACCCCTGGTCCTCTCCCTGGGCAAGCAGCCGGGCATGGTCACGGTTTCTGGGGCAGGTCAGAGCAGCTTCTCAACCTTGGCTGCACAAGCACCTGGGGAGTTTGATAAAGACAGCCACACCTGTGGCTCAAGTGGCTAAGGCACCAGCCACATACACCTAAGGTGGCAGGTTCGAATCCAGCCTGGCCCACCAAACAACAATAATGGCTGCAACCAAAAAATAGCCGGGCGTTTTGTGGCAGGTGCCTGTGGTCCCAGCTACTTGGGAGGCTGAGGCAGAAGACTCGCTTGAGCCCAGGAGTTGGAGATTGCTGTGAGCTATGAAGCCACAGCACTCTACCCAGAGGGACAGCTTGAGGCTCTGTCTCAAAAAAAATAAAAAAAAGACAGCCACACCTGTCCCTCCCCACCCTCTGGAGGTCACGCAGCACATCCCTCAAAGGCGGCTCTGTGTCCTCACGTGCGGCTGGGGTAGGGTCGCTGGTTTACACAACGTGGCTGCAGGTGCAGTGGGAGAGACACCAGCACACCCTTGTGGACAGAGCAACTGCAGATGGCCGATAAGCAAGAAGGAGCTTGCAGGAGGCCTCCGGCCATTTCCTATTATAGCCAAGCTTGAGAGAAGCCTGGAGAGGAGAGGTGAGGTCATCTGGGTGCCAGAGCACGGGCAGGCCCCGACTGCACCAGCCTGGAAGGGCCACACCTGTCCCCTCTAGAGGACAACTGAGCTCAGCACCAGGGTGTCCTGGGCACCTCAGGTGTGTTTTAGGATCCAGAGACTCAAAAGCTGGACAAGTTGTCAGAGAAAATGAGACAGAATGATTTATCTAGACTGTTTCTGAGACTCAGAGGCGTACAGTAACATACAATTATGTGGCATCATTTGCACTTGTAAAGTCCAAAGTCTGAGCTGTACTATAGTCCTTCACCCACAAAGTTGGCCTACACCCCACATTGTACTTGATAGCTGGGAACTCACCTACCCTCCTCCCCTCTTCTTGAATTTAATTGTTTTTCTCTTGTGTGGACCTGTAGTTACTGATCTATTTTCAGATTAGTACTTAGGATACTTGCTTTTCCATTCTTGAGATACTTTACTTAGGAGAATGTTCTCCCAATCCATCCAGGTAAATACAAAAGATGTAAAGTTTCCATCTTTTCATGGCTGGATAGTAAGTACTCCCTGGTATACACATGCCGCGGTTTATTACTCTGCTCCTGCATTGATTCCACATCTTGGTGATTGTGCATTGAGCTGCTATAAACATTTGAGTGCAAACGTCCTCATGGTAGAATGACTTTTTCCTTCAGGGTAAACACCTAGTAATGGGGTGACAGAGTCAAAGGGGAGGTCTACGTCTAATTCCTTGAGGATTCTCCATACTTCTTTACAAAAAGGCTATGCTAGGGCCAGGCACGGGGACTCTAGACTGTAATCCTAGCACTCTGGGAGGCCGAGGCAGCTGGATTGCCTGAGCTTACAGGTTCAAGACCAGCCTGAGAAAGAGCAAGACCCTGCCTCTAAAAATAGCTGGGCGTTGTAGCAGTCCCAGCTACTTGGGAGGCTGAGGCAGGAGAATCTCTTGAGCCCAAGAGTGTGAGATTGCTGTGAGCTATGACACCAGAGCACTCTACCCAGGGCAACAAAGTGAAACTCTGTCTCAAAATAAAGGCTGTGCTAGTTTGCAATCCCACCAACAGTGTGTAAGTGTAACCCCCCTTCCCCACCCACACCAGCATCTGCAGCTTTGGGACCTTGTAATGTAGGCCATTCCCACAGGGGTTAAGTGACATCTCAGAATGGTTTTGATTTGCGTTTTCTCTTTGTGAATTCCTTTTTTGGGGGGTCCCACTGTGGAGATAGAAGACCCAGTCTGAGATCTGGTAAACTAGTCTGGGTGGTCTGTGGTCTAAATCTCTGTCCTGTGGCCTCGGTGCCCTTGAATCTCCCTGTTCTAGACAAGAGGCAACACATTGTGTGATCACGGGAAGACTGTTTTCATGGTTCTTAGACAACAGGGCACAAAAGAGACCCTCCCTCTTCCTGTCAGAACAAGGTTGTAAAGACCTCTTTTAACCATGTACGTACTGGGGAGGCACCTGGAGTGGGTGTGGGAGCCTCTGGCGCTGCTGTAACTCACAGTGAGAGGTTGTACAGAGTCAAACACGCTTGGGGAGGGTGCAATCTGCTTTCAGTGTTGATGGGTTTTATTTCATTATCTGTGGTTCTGAGGAAGGAGAGTAGGCCTTATTCCCAAGGAATTACGATAAGAGGTCTACTTTGGTAAGAAATGAGCCAAGAGGGAGAGACCACATTTAGCCCCTCTCGGAGACGATGTCTGTGCCCAGCCCTGCTCTGGAAACTTCCAAATGCAGGAGGCATTTGACACAGATCTTAAAAGAGGAATTGAGTCATGGGGCCTTCCAGGCATTGATATAAATCAGAATTGAAAAGAGGCAACAAAGAAATGGATTACTTAAAGTATATGTCAAATCACAACTCGGAGAGAGAAAAAAAATATATGGAATTTGGAACATCTATTTTGATCAGAAGTAGAATAAGCACCTAAAATCAGTTAACTAATTAACATCTTGGAGAATTTGGGGGACATTTTGCTATGGTTGAGATTAATTTTGGTTTCACCAAAGCTATTTCGCCCAAACCAGTTCAGGCAGCTGCATCCGTTCTGCTCAGCTGGCTATCAGGCTCACACGAGGCTCCATTTCCAGACGCTGACCATTTACCTGGCGCTTACAACAACATGCAAAATATCCTTGTGATTGAACCTGCTAATAAATCTGTGAGTTAAAAAATAATAAAGCAGCAGACTGTGCTGGAAATCTAGTAGGGAAGAGAATCCTGGGCTGCCTGTGATTTATAAAATCCTTGACGTTGAAGGTGTGCTCAGCCGCTAAGCCTTGGAATGAATCAGAAGTTCTCCTTCCTCAAAATCATAGGCCCAAAGGACTTTTAAAACATGAAAAACAGAAAACTTCAATCTCGGTTATGTAACAGCACAATGGTTAGTGAACTGGCTGCAGCTAAAATAGTCCCCAAGGCTAAAAGTAAAACTAAAGGAAACCAAAATTTTAACTGGATAAATAAAACGTCAATGAAATATCCAACCACGGTGAAAACCGTTCATTTACTATGAATTTCTGTGATGTCTGTTTCTTTTAAATAATTTTTTGGCACAATGGGAAATACCAGCAAATCGCCAGTTTCTGGAACTAGTCTTCTCGAAAGTTGAAGTGGCTTTCGGAGAACTGGGTCTTCCTGAATGAGCTGGAGCTGCTTTGCCTCCTGGGATGTGTCCTGGGCACCCTCAGTTCCCCTCAGTGTTCTGGACTGAGACGGGGTGGCCCTGTGAACCCGGAGTGCAGCTGCTCTGTCCCCGAGGGTCTTCAAGTCTGCTCGGAGCCAGTGCTGCAGCCTTGGCTGTGCATGTGCTGAGGGTGTCAAGTGTAACTCAGGATAGCAGCTTCTAGAAGACACTCTGCAGGGCAGATCCTGGCCATGAGACCACACGGAGCCACCCAGGGAGCCCTCAAGCACTGCAGGGGCTAGAGGACGGTGCCCTTCTGAGCCCATGAGCTCCCTTCTGGGTCCATTTGGGTACCTCACTCTGACACCTAAAGTGAGTCACTTCCTCTTACAGAGTCTCGGATTCCCATTTTTGGCCTCCTGGGGCAATGAATAAAGATAAGTTTCTACTTGCTTTTGCTTTATGGACCCATCCAAGCCCTTCTTAGCAACAGGCTTGTCAATGACAAATGCTTCAAGTCTCCTGTGTCCAGTAGCCTGTCTGCCCAGACGGACCTTCCCTCTGCCTGGGCTGCCTGGTGGCTTCATCCCTCTCCTTCCTTGGCTAGTGTGTCCTGAGAACGGGAATGACCTAGGCAGGAGACTTCTCTCTGGCCACTGCCCAAGACTCCTAAGTAGCACAGAGCTTGCAACCACAGCCCTCCCTGAGGGGATCCCGCCTCTTGCTGGCTGCAGCTGCTCAGGGAAGTCACAGCCCCGGTGTGGGCACTGGGCCTCCTGTTGCCAGCTGGGGGCTGGAGCAGGCCTGGCTCCGGGATTCCAGACTGTAGGAAATGATGACTGTTCTGATAAGGACAGAGTCGCCAGAATCGCCATCACCACACCCCTCTTCCACCCTCACACCCTGTGTGTGAGATCGGGGGGGCTTGTCAGAAACACCCACCACAGGTCCTGAGCACACTGTGTGGCAGGGACGGCACGTGATACTGTGTGCAGTCCCCCGAGTCAGACGGCCACCTCGGTCGGCGTCCCTGCCACAGCTGCGGCCAGCTCTGCGCGCCCTACGGTGCCTTCCACAGGTGTCATGCATGGAGCTCTGTGCCCTGTGATGCCTTCTGTGGGCATCGTGCCTGGGATTGGCCTCACATACCTGGCAGCCCAGACATTACCAATCTCATTTTCCAAGTAAGAAAACCAAGACTGGGAGAGGTGGAGAGACTTGGTCGCAATCTGGGGCAGATCTGGAATTTAAATACCACTCCATCTCATTCCAAGGGTGCAGGATGGGACACAACCATTGGGTGGAAGGTTAAGCAGCCACTATAAGCAAGGACACGGATGTCCACTATTTTAAAAGGAAAGGTGCCCAAAATGTAACCTTAAATTTAAAAAATAGGTTACAGAGTCATCTGGGAGACACCACATCTGGGAAGAAAACGTATACACAGATGGTCATTCGCAAACGGATAGCAAAGGGGAACGGGCAGGACGAGCTTGCAAATATGTGCACTTGGTCTTGGAGTAGAAAATTGTGTGAGGTTTCTGCCTGCCAGTCTAATCTTGCCCTCCGTGCTTAGGTGGGAGGGGAACGTCCCCCCCAGCCCGGTGTCAAGGCCTGGCGTCTGTGAGTTAGACTGACCAAGACAGACAGGTTAACAGGTGCAAAGCCCGTTTCACAGGCATCTGGGAGCTTCACCACAAAGAACCAACACCCTAAAGAGGTGGCTGAGCTTGAAGCTCATATACCACTCTGACAAAGGGTGATAAACTCAGGAGAAGTGACAAGACAAAGTGGAGTCTGGGGAGGGTGACAACTCTAAAGGGCCTAAGGGAAGAAAAGGTCAGGCTAGCAAGGCTGGTACCACCCCTGGGGATTAGGCAGCGGCCCTCCAACCTGGTGTGGGGAGCCCGGTGTGGGGAGCCCTTTGCAGGGAACTCCACGCCCCACTTTTGTCCAGATGTGTCTCCTGTCTCTCCACTGCTCAGCACGGTAAATTTGGGGGCTCCAAATTCTGATTTCCACTTATCTTATTCTACTAACTTCTTTTTAATGAATATGCATAAGTTCACTAATCAGAAAGTCAGCGCATCTCGGTCTGAAGGAGGACACAGCTTGCTTAAGAGGGCCCTTGCCAGCAGGTCAGAGAGCCCCATAACCCAACCTCCTCCTACTGTGCCTCCCAAGCCGGGGCCCTGCTGGCCCTGTGGTGTCCTGAGGGCCACACGGAGAAGGGCAGGGCAGGGAGCTCAAGCAGCACACTGAGCAGAGCCGGGATTGCACACATCTTGCCCTCTGACCCTTTTTAGTCAGAGGAGAACAATGGGCTCACGATTCTTAATCCCTTCTTGATGACCAGGAATTCCGACCATCTTGCTCCTCCATCCCCCACCTCATACAGGGTGCAGTTGAACCCACACAGGCAAGGCGGCTGACCTAACACTGCCCAGCAGAGCTTGCCCCAAACTTCAGGTCTGGACACCAGGAGTCCTGACTCACTACTCACAGGGACTTGAGGCCTGGCTGGACCACCAGGGCCCCTGACCCCTCACTCCTAGTGTCTCAATCCCTACAGGGGCTGCCCCCGGGGAACTGCTTCAATGTGGGTCTAGGTAGAAAGAGAGGGAGGGCTGGTGGGAGGGCCTGCCTGGCACAGGAGGCTGGAGGGCCCACCTGTCCCCTGTTGCCCCCACTCCAGTGCCTGCTGCCTGCATCCCCCAATCCTATCACAGCCTTCCTCCAAGGGAGACCAGAACTGGGCAGTGACAAGCAATCATCTGGCAGGCTCAGCAGGGAAGTCTAGGCCCCCTGACTCGGTGTGCAGAGCTTCCAGGACACAGAAGGAAGGCCCTGGGGGTCGCCTGCTCTACACCCTGCCAAAACCCCTGACCGGGCCTGGTTGGCCCCACGCCTGCCCAGACATGGCCATGGGGTCCACAACATCAAGGCTGCCTCAATTCAGGGCCCAGCCAGGGTCCCACCCAGGAAGAGGGAGAGGTGTGGGTTGTTGGCTGGTTGGCAGGATGTAGTGAAAGGGAGCTGGAGAAGATTCCAGAAGGGAAGGGAGGATGAGGACCAAATATTCCAGGTGGGAAGTGGCCTGAGCCCCCAGAGCTGAGGCAGAAGGGTTCTGGGATGCGATGGCTACAAGAACAGCTGGGACAAGGACTGTCCACAGGTGCTTCTAGGAGGCCAGAGGGCAGGGCTGGTGGGAGAGCAGCCCTCTCCTGAGAGTGCGCCTCCCCGCCTCCACCTCTGGCTTCCTGGTTCTGGCTCAGGGCAGGGCAGGGAGGGGTGAGGAGGAGCTGTGGCCTCCAGCAAGCCCTGTACACACTACCATACCCTGGGGCACAGTGATTAGGTATGTGCAGGGGGCGGTCTGGGCTGGGGCAAAAGAAATATTTAGAGGCTACTGGTTACCTAGAGGAATGCCCACATTGCTTGGGCTCAGAAAAGGCCGTAGGAGCCAGGAAGGATACCGAGGCTACTGGCTGAAGGCAGGTTCTCCTCTGCACTCTCACTCCCTCCAGGAAAGGACCTCCTGAGGGAAGGTTGGAGCAGCCCCCTCCTCCTTTCCTAGGCCAGCTCTTGGTGACTGCACGCCAGTCTTTGCCTGGGTGACTGATTCACCCTGGGTGCCTGTGGGCACTCGGAGCTCCGGGTCCCAGGCACATCATCGGGGTGACTGCCCTGCCCCAGCTCTCACCTACGATGGGGCTGCCTGATTCCCTCCCCAGGGAGAGGCACTGATCTGATGGTCTGCACTGCAGGCGACCTTGAAGCACTGATCCAATGGTCTGCACTGCAGGCGACCTTGAAGCATTGATCCAATGGTTTGCACTGCAGGCAACCTTGTCTCTTGACAGCTCCCCAGCTCCCTTAAACACTGGGCTGATTCTTTTCTAAGTTCCTGGGCAGAGTTTTGAAGATGGATCCAACAGAACTCTTGGTATCTTTCAGAGTCACAGGATGGCAGGTGTTTCTGGGACCCAAGGACTTCATCCCAGGTGCTCTCCTCCCAAAGGGGTGGGCTTCAGGCCAAATCTGGACATGTGTGCCAACCCTATCATGGGTTAATGCTGCTGCAGAAAATGCCATTATTTTTGTTTTGCTTCAGCCCCTCTGGGTTCTGTACCAGTCTCAGCTGGAGAAACAGGGACAGGCAGGTGTCTCCTGGTTCAGCACAGAGCCCAAGCCCTCCCTCCCATGCTAGCCACCCCAGAGACTGAGGGACCACCACCCTTCTGCAGGGGGTGGTGCCCCCTGCTTCCCTGGAGTTGGGCCTTGTGCGCAGGAGGGAGGGCTGCTTCCTTCCAGTCTCCCATGATGTGTGTGTCCGTTTTAGTATGAAATATTTTAGACACACAAAAATACTTTGAGCATCCCTCCAAGGCCCCAGGGGCCACCCCTCTGTGCCTCCCCCATCCCCTCCGTCCCACTCCAAGAGGATACATCAGTCCAGAATTGGGGGGGTTATTATTTCCATGTATGAACTGCATATTTCTTTAATATTGGATTTTTTTTTTTTTTTTTTTTACAAAGAAAACAAAATAAGGCCGCCCACAGTAGCTCAGGCCCATAATCATAGCACTCTGGGAGGCTGAGGCAGGTGGATTACCTGAGCTCAGGAATTCGAGACCAGCCTGAGCAAAATAGAAAAGCTAGGCAGGTATGGTGGTGGGCACCTGTAATCCCAGCTACTCGGTGTGCTGGGGCAAGAGCATAGATAGCTTGAGCCCAAGAGTGTGAGGTGAGGTTGCTGTGAGCTAAGACAACACTGCACTTCATCCTCGGCACAGAGTGAGACTTTGCAAAAGGAAGGAAGGAAGGGAAAGAGGGAAGAAAGGAGGGAGGGAGGGAGGAAGGAAGGGAAGGAGGGAGGGAGAGGGGAGGGAGGGAGGGAGGGAGGAAGGAGGGAAGGAGGGAGGGAGGGAGAGAGGGAGGGAGGGAGGAAGGAAGGAAGGTCAGTTTTGCACATTCAAGCAGTTGTGTTCAGACATTTGAACTTGATCAAGAATATTCAAAAGACATCTGGGGGATCTGTGGGACTGTATATTTTGCAGAATAAGAATGTCAAGGGGAAAAGAAACCCGAAAAAATAAAAATCATTTGCTATCACAGCAGCTTTCTAAAAGAAAGAACATTCAGCCCTGAGAACAGAGGGGAGGCAGCCTCACGGTTTACAGATGGCGCACAGAGCCTTTATTTTTCTTTTGTTTTATTTTCTCACACAGACCTTGGGAAACTTCCTCTTGAAGCAGCTTGATATTGAGGAATCATGACTTTAGAAACTGAGACCTCTGTGCCTTGTCCCTTATTAATAGGATGGGGACTTTCTGGGACACAGGGGCCAGTGCCTTTTCCACCTGCCCTACTCAGGTCTCACGTCAGGCTGCCTCTGCCCTTCCCATCACCTTATCTGCTCTCTCCTCCCTTCCAGAGCCCTGCAGGAGGGGCCTGGGGAGCACCCCCCATTCTCTTTCTGCCCCCTCTTCCTCCCTCTCTCTCTCTCTCCCTGCCCCTCTCTCTCATCCACACCCTAGTTCCAGTCCAGGCACCGGGCCAGGCCCTGAGGACAGGGTGGAACAAGGCAGTCATGAGTAAGGACCTCAGAGACTGGGGTAACCCCTGTCAGAGACGGGAGTGATCCCTGAGAATGTCCCACAAAAGATGAAATACAACTTCAGAGACTTAGCAGCCCTGGCTGGGGGGCCTGGCACCCAGCTCCCGGGGTTCTGTGCCTCAAGTCAGGATAAAGTGGACAGGCCCCATGGTATGCCACCACAGGTGTGTCCCTGCACCAGCACAGGTGTGTGCCAGGAAAGGCTGCGGGGACACTTAGATGCTCCCAGGTGAGCGGGCTCTGCCCTGAGTTGAGAACCAGACAAAGTGAATGATCACTGATAATTTCAGCTGATATCTCGGTCGAACATAAACAACAGAAAACCCCATCTCGCTCCCAGAGGAGCCCCTAGCACACAGCCAGCTGCTCCCGGGCTGGGAAACAACCGGTGTTCCGATGCCCAGGGCAGGTGCCCCCACCTCACTGTCCTAATTCCAACCTGACCACACAGGGCCTCAGTTTCTCCATCTGCAGCACTCAGAGGTGGCTCTGACCACCTGAGAACCAGGACGGAGGGAGCCTTGGGGACCCAGAGCCTAACAGGGTCCTGTCACAAATCCAGGCTCAAGGAGTACTCTGCCTGCATCAGGGCAGAAGGGGTGGCACTGCCACCCTCAGCCCCTTCTCCATCCTCCTGCCCCTCCCAACTGTCCCTAGGGGACAGCCCCCACCCTGGAGCCTTAGGAGCCACTTCAGACCCAGGTTGACAAGGTCACACAGCAGCAGCTGCGGGCGTCGTCCCAGAGCAGCAGAGGAAGAGCCTCTCAGCCTGGAAGCGTCCCCCTCCCTCAGCCTAGGCAAGGTCCCCACCGCCAGCGCCCATCCCGGCACCCAGCACAACAACCTGAGCCCCGGCCACTTCCCAGTCTGGCTGCCACACACAAAAAGAGAGTTGGTCTCCAGGGCCACCTTCTTAGAGAGAAACTTGAGACCAGCATCTCAGATACAGGACAGATGCCACGCACAGATGCAGAGCCAACACGGATAGACAGACAGGCATACTCAGGACAGAAGCACACAAACACACAGAGATACACACACAACACACACACACAGGCACATAGACATGGCAGTCCAGGGTCCTCACCAGCAGCCGGGCATAGCCTGCCCACATTGCCCCACACTCCCTCTCCTGGGGTCAGGGAGGCCTGGGTTGTCATCCATGGCCCGTTTGGTCTGGGGAGAGGATCCCCAGACTCTCCATGAGGCCCTGAGATTCCCCTGGCAGTGAACACACATAGCTGGACTGCACTGTCCTTTTATTTGGATAAGCATCACTGGGGGAGGAAGGGATAGACAGAGGCCTCCTGCCCCCTACCCGGTGTGCATGGCAGTCCTGACAGCATGCGTGTTGGCGAAGGTGGGCGCCTCACTTCTGGGAGAGGATTCGCGAGAACTCCTCATAGTCCACCTGCCCGTCCTGGTTCACGTCGGCCTCACTGATCATGGCATCCAGCTCCTCCTGGGACAGCGGCATCCCCAGCTGGGCCATGGCCTGCCGGAGCTCATCCACACTGATGTGGCCATCCTCATTCATGTCAAAGGCACGGAACACGGCCCGCAGTTCCTCCTCACTGCCCAAGGCCTTCTTCCTCCTGGCCATTGCCTCCAGGAACTCGGGGAAGCTGATGGCGCCATCACCATCGCTATCTACCCGCTCCATGATCTTCTTCAGCTCCGCCTCTGACAGGTTTTCGCCCAGGGCCTGCATCACACTACGCAGCTCCTGGAGGTCAATGGTGCCGTCCTTGTTCTGGTCCACTTCTTCGAAGGCCTCCTTGTACTGAGCCACTTCCTCCTCAGACAGCGACTCTGCCATGCTGCGTCTCTGCACCTGCTGCTCCCGGGCGTCTGTCACAGGGCACAGCTGTAGGCAGCCTTGGCCTGGAATGGGAACCCTCCTTTTCTGCAATCGGAACAAGGGGAGGAGGAAGGCTCCCCACCCCCTGCATGTCCTCCGGCAAGAGCCTCCTCCCAGGGAGGGACAGACTGGCTGCAGACAAGAAATGCAGGATTGGAGTGGGAGGGTCCTGGACAGTCTGTGGGAAGCAGCATGGCAAGGGCGACGGGAATGCTGCCAGCCAGCCCCTCCTGGCCCTGACGGCAATCACCCCACTCCCGGGGCAGCCCACCCAGGACAGTGTCCCCTGAGGGGACATGCCACCCAGGGCAGCTTCCCCCACTTCACAAAGACTGAGGCTGGGCAGGGGTAGAGGAAGCCTCCCCGTGGGCTGGGCGCCTGGAGGAGGGGGCTGTGTGGCACCTGTTCTCCTCGCTTCCTGCCGTTGCCCAGCTCGTCCCCATGGCTCAGGCTGGGGAAAAGGGCTGGGTGGTGCAATGGATTCTGCCAGGGTCCAGCATGGGCTCTATTAAAGTTCTAGTCTGAGGTCTAGAGACAGCCCTAGGAGTGGGCTCCCCTTAGCTTCCAGAAAGGCAGGAGCTGGTGGGGGGAGGGAGAGATTGCCCTCAGAACAGCAGCTGGTGCTGACATATCATTTATTAAGTGAAGGGAAGGTAGGAATGTGATTTCAGAGGCGAGGGCAAGGTTCTACGTCCCCCCAGAATGCTCCTTCCCCAGCTCAGGGCTTCCTGCTACTCCTTTCCATTGCCGAGAGCAGCTCCCTGGGCAGACACCAGGGAGGTAAGCCACAGTTGCTCCATCCACAGGGCCCCACCACTACCGCTGGGGGCTTGCTGTGGCGAGACTGGGGTGGCCTCGGTGCCTGGCAAAGGCCAGCCCAACAGTGGCAGGGGCAGAAGCTCAGACCTTGGCCTGGCTGCTGGTTTTGCTAAGCATTGGCCTTGAGCACTGACACACATCTGGGAACATCCCGGAGCCCTCCGTCTGATCTGTCCTCTGGAATGAAGCCCACCAGCCCACTTCCCTGAGCAACAGGTGTAACTCAGCCCTTGGGAGACTGTCCCCACATCCTTCCAGCCGTGGGACCCACACTTGTGAGGACACCTTTGCCTGGGAGTCCCCAGGATGACTCTCTCAATCAAGTCTCCTCTGATCACCGGAGGTTCCAGTTCACTACCCAGACTCCTGCCCCAAGGTGAGGAGCAAACACCTCTGCTCCCCTCCCGAGAGAGTGCACAGATCCACCTGGCTCCATTCAGCCCGTCTGGCTGACCAAGCCTCCCTTCCAGCAGACAGGCACCTCCCCACTGCTCAGCGCTGCCCTTACCCTTGCCTCCCTGAACCCAGGGGACCTGATGCAGAGAGACACACAAAGAGGGGGTGCTCATCCTTCTGCCGCATTCCACTCAGACATCAGGAGAGGGATTGCTCTCTCGCTTTGAGCTAGAATAGTACAGAGGCCTCAATAAATCTTGAGCAATCATTTGTCAACCAGTTTGGGATGGAGAATGTCAGTCTAACTTGGGGACCAGAACAGAAAACCATCTTGCTTGGTGAGTCACGGAAGGGTGGGGCTTCTAATAACTAGAGTCAGCTCAGCTGCTTTACTTACCGCAAGAAAGAACATTTCAACACCTAAATTATGCTTGAAATTTCCTTTTGTCTCATCTCATTAGCAGGACCTGTGATTAAGATTCAAATGCTCAGTTATTATTCACGGATATTTTCCCCGGGTATTAAATAACCCTCTGCGAACAACATCAGGGGACTTGAGCTCTTGGTCCCAGATCCACCACTGATGTGGGAACTTACATCTCAATGTCATCATCTATAAAGTAAGATAATGCACCTACTGCGCGGGGTCAAAGTATTAAGTACAGAAAGTGTTACTATCCCAAGGTAAACTTTACATAACAAGCTGGTTCGCATTTAGTGGAAACCGACCCTCAGGAAAGCATTTGCTCAAAGAGAAGCTCACTTTCAACTTGGTCCTGAACTTTTGATTGAACTGAAAAATTAGGTTTGTCAGCCTCGAAATTAGGTTTGTCAGCCTTGAGGTTTCAGTGACCTTCCATGGCACCCCAATGCCAGCCTGGCAGGTGCGGCTGTGACACGCGGAGTGGGGCCTCTGCTTAGGGCAGCGTCAGGCCTCCTCATCACAGAACAGGGAGTCAGTCATTACTCAAGTGATGCACATTTTCCAGACATAGGGGTAGAGCCTACAGGAGCTGAGGTGCTGTGACTTCCACTGGCTGCTTCTCCACCCCGAGTCCTGAGTCCCAGGCAACGGTTCTCTTTTCAGACAAGAGTGACTGTGATGATCCCCAGCCTCTCACATCTGTGCTCAGCACCAGGGACAGCCACAAGGAACACCCTCACCACAGAGGGTCTGATGCAGTCCAACTGGGCATCACTAGCAGGACAGCTTGGGGTTTGCTGTCACCTCGAGGTGGACTTGAGCAAGCCCACCCTCCTCTGCTGGTAGAAGGGCAGTGGCCAGGTGCAGAGCCAGCCAGAGGGCCCTCTGTATACCAGTTCCTTTTACCAGATGGGCACAGTTCAATTTTTAGCAGGCTGGGGCAGCTTCACGCGCAGCCAAAGCCCCACAGCTGAGAGAGGTTCAGCCGAATCTGAGCCACCTTGCCCTGGCACCCACTGCAGTCTCACCCCCCATCCCAGCTGACCCGTGGGCCCCAGCCATGCCATGTGAGGCTCTAAATGTGCTTCTCCATCTGTGTGGGGGACGGTGCTGACAGGGCACTGTGCTTCCGGACTAGAAAGCCAGGCTGCCACGTCTTGACAGGGCCCCAGGGCTGCCAGAGCCTGGACTGGCTGCACTCCGAGGCTCACAGGGGTCAGGTGGGGTTATCAGATGGTGTGGCCCCATGATGTCTGGGATAAGAGCTGGGCTCTGGGTTCAGGCAAACCTGCATCCTCATTCCTGGACTAGTCTGGTGACAGGGTCAAGCCTCAGCTGCTTCATCTATGGAATAAGGATGAGTGGGAGGAAGAAATGGGACGGCATCTGGAAGCCCTCGGCACACCTGCGTCCCCGCCTCGACCTGGCTCTGCCCTGTTTAGGTGACAAGGTGTCATCAGAGTGTCACAGGAAGGTCCGTGAGGACAGAGCTAGAGCCCTGGTGTCACCAGGACCTGCACCGTGTTTCTCAGGCTCTGGTGACCTGGGGCTTCCCTTGGCAAACCTCCCCTTTGCCTCCTTCACATAGCTTATGCAGGCTCTGGGTTCAAGTCACAGGCTCACCTGCAGCAACACGTTCTCACACAGATGCTTGAGCCACACATGTGGACACACACACGCCCATGCATGTGCCTGTCTTCCGGGATTAAATGCGAAGGCTTCATCTCAGTCACAAACTTTCAAGGCTAGGACTTGGGACAAAAGCCCTTCCTGCTGCTGGGTGAGCACCTGTCCATCAGGGAAGTTCAGCCGGTTCTCTTGGAGATAATTATCTCACCCCTTTGGTTATGGGGGGCTACCATCGTGGGCAGCCCTGTTTAGCCAAGGTTTGCAGTGTGAGGCTCGAGCTTCTCAGGGGCATCACCCATGTGATAGTTGCTATTTATCATTCTTCACAAAACATCAAGTTGCAAGTTTTCAAAGCAGATGGAGCAGACAGATGAGCCCTCCAGAGCCAGCCCAGGCCCCCTCCTCTACCGGCCTCCTGCCCCACTAGCCCCCTTCTTACCCTTCACCTGCACCTCTCACCACCCCCAGTGTGGGAGGAGGAGACCTCTAATCTTATTCCCAAGAAATAGCCCTTTTTCCAGGAAACTAAGCAGTCCAAGAATAGATCTTTATTTACGTGGCTGCTTTATCATGAGACCTATTACAAATTTGCTTTTCCTTGGGCGAGGGGGCTGATCATTTAATCCTGACTTAATCAGACTTGCTCTCAGGAACCAAGCCAAGGCCATGTGATGGAGGGTCTCACAGAGGCCCAGACCAACCTCGGCAGCCATAGCTGGAGAAGCTGACAGTGCTGAGACGGCAGCCGTCCTGGTAGGGCAGTGCCCCCCCCCCCCATGCACCAGTGGCCTGGGGAAACGGCAGGGCCTGGCGTGAGGACCTGCCAATCCCAGAGGCCCTGAGCGTCTCAACACAATCCCACCACTTCGCCTCTTAAGCACCTGGGGGCTTTGTGCTGCAGGGGAGGTCCTCAAATCACAGAGTGAACGGTCCTCCACAGTATGACCAGGCAGGGAGCCCTAGAAGCCAGGGAAAGCAGGGCTCACACCAGCCTCATGGAAGATGACCCGCCTAGCTAAGCCACACACAGCCCTGCTCCCGTCAGTCATTCCAGAGCAAGGCTCTACTCCCTGAGCTCAAACTCCAGCCCCGCCCAGGACCAAGTCCTGTATGAGTCTCAGTGATTCACACAAGTCCCACCAGAAGCCCCCAAAGGGCCGTCCCGTCACACACTGGATCTGGATCAGCCTCTCATGGGAAGGCGGAAAAGGAAGGCCCAGGGCTATGGGTTCCAGCAGAAAATCTCCAAATCTGCCGAGAAGCCCCTCTCCCGGAAACAACAACAACTGGCCGGGGACTATTTCTACCAGGAAGCTGGAACTTAGACCAGGCATATTTATTATCAGGTCAATCCTGGCCTTAGAAAGCAAGAAGCAGCAGGAAGTGATGGGTGGGTCCCATGGGTACAGCACAGATACCGCTGCCGGCCCTGGGCACGTGTGATTCTCATCTTCACACCTCCCTCTGCCTGTCTGCACCAGGGTCCCTGCACATCAGGGTGGGAGCTGCAAAGATCCCAGCCCAGCAACATCTGCCAAGTGCCTTCTGCAAATACAGGCACGTCTGGTCATTTCCCAGAGACTTGCAGGGTGGTCCTGATGAAGCGCCACCAGTAGGAACTTTCGATGCTAAGACCAAGGAACCCGAAGTCTCACCCAGCCACGGACCAAATGAGCAGACAGCCTGGGAAAAGGAGTGTCCCAAGCTGGGAGATAGGGCTCCTAGGAGTTCTCTCTTAGGGCTTCCATCTGACACACTGTCCCGTTATTTTAAAAAAAGAAAAGCCCAGATCCACTTTAGCACATCCTTGGAGCAGCAGTAGAATGACCGGTTTTGTGACAGATCCATCCTAGCACTCTGCTGAACACTGAGGTGTGATGGCCTCACTGGCAAAGGGCTCCGCGGCTGATACGTGAGCAGCAGCACAAGCTTCTTCGTGGAACACCATTTTTACCAGACGGCAGACAGACCTCGGTTACTCGGACGTGGCATTCGCAGACACTTTCTTGAAGACAGGCGAAGCAAGGTTGTCACTCCAAGGAAACCACTGGCACTGTTTGTTACCAATAGTACCAGTTTTGAGCTTCAGAATGAATAAAAATCGGAATTTCGCAAATGTTTTTGTCACTGTGAACTTGAGACTCTCCAGTGTGTAAGGACTCTCCTAATGGGATTGGGGTGCTAGTGATGACGGGTGGTGATTTTTTCTGTGTTGTGTGTGTGATGGTTCAACGTTCACAAGCTCTATAGAATCAGAGAACCGGTATTTTCCAAGTGACCCACACACGGCATCCCCAAATCACACAGGGGTGAAAGATCCGTTCAAAGGGCAAAAGACACCTGGATTTTACAGAAACGGCATAAGACGTTCATTGACACAGTCTGATTCCACACTGCAACTAACTTTCAAGAAGCTACCGCTTGTCAGACTTTGATGTAGAATATCTGTCACTTTCTAAAAGGCCATTTAAATGCCCTTTCCCCCAGCGGCAGAGCCGCCTGAAGCTGGACAATTACTCACTTCCAAACAGCATTTCACCACAGACCGAGGCCCCAGACGATGATTTCCCTAAAGCTAGACATTAAAGAGATTTGCTAAACTATCATTTCAAATACCCCTCTTCTCTCTAGTCTTTGTCTTGGAAAATATAATAAATGTTTACAAAAATATACTATTTATATGAACAAGCAATAGGTTTTTATTTATATTTTTAAGTTGTAACTATAGAAAAATGTTTAAATATTTCTCAGTTTTAATATCAAACACAGTCTCTCTCCTGTGTGTGTGTGTGTGTGTATGTATCCCAATTGGAATCTTCATCATTCTTAAATGTTTTTGTTTTTTTTTTTTTTTGAGACAGAGCCTCAAGCTGTCATCCTGGGTAGAGTGCCATGGCATCACAACTCACAGCAACCTCCAACTCCTGGGCTCAAGCGAGTCTCCTGCCTCCACCTCCCAAGTAGCTGGGACCACAGGCACCTGCCACAACACCTGGCTATTTTTTGGTTGCAGCCATCATTGTTGTTTGGCGGGCTGGGCTGGATTCCAACCCACCACCTTAGGTGTATGTGGCTGGCGCCTTAGCCACTTGAGCCACAGGCGCCAAGCCATTCTGAAATGTTTAAATGGCTCCTGACACGAAATAAATATACATTCTTTTTTTTTTTTTGGCAGTTTTGTTTTGTTTGTTTTTTGACCGGGGTCAGGTTTGAACCCACCACCTCCGGCATATGGGGCCAGCGCCCTACCCCTTTGAACCACAGGCGCCGCCCCTAAACATATGTTTTTGAGGGAAAGGAATCGGGAATGGGGTGGGAGGCCGCAGGGAGAGAGTTAAGTGTGAAGTAAAGACATTCCCTCTGCCACAGTTTCCTAACTTGTGAGTTGCAACAACCGTCCTGGCCCATCCTTTGTGAGTCACGGTGAACGGAGCAAACTTGTTTAAAGTCCTTACCGAGTCCTCCTTCACTGTGTCCTTTTTGAAAAAACACATTAAGCAAAAGCACGATGTTTGCACCACCAAGCCGTGACCCAGAAACCAGTGGGTCCCTGTTGGCCTCTTCTCCTGGTCACCAGTGAAGCGGGCAGGAGGACCGAGCCAATTCTTCTCTGGCCTTATGTCTTTGTGCGTCAGCAGACCTGTCCCCTCCACACCAGCCCTGGGCTCGCCAGGAGACTGTGTCAGCCACGTGCCCACGTCCCTTGGTCCTGCTGCTTCCTGCCACTGCCCCTGAATTGTTTCATGAACGTGTCCCTCCAGCCACCAGGCGGAGAAAGCAGGGGCCGAGGAAATGTTCAGCAGCCTTTTTTCCATGATACCTCTGCTCTGGCAGCCAAGCAGGGCTGGGGGGTCGTCAGCGGTTAATTATTCTGCCTCTCTGCACATAGCATTAGCCGTGCTCATAGTTACCTTGCGTGGTTCCTCTGTGAGTTTCCTTGCTAACTAGCTGTCCTGCTGGGGAACCAGGAGGTTGGGGGCAGCCTGTATCCTGGCTTCCAGAGCAGCACCTGCACTCAGCCGGCACTCAGTAAACAGCATGAAAGTGTGTGTGAGTGAACAGGATGGAGAGGGAAGCATTCCGCTTCTGAGAAGGGAAAACCTTCCTCCTCTGAAAACCCTCTGAAGTACCCTGAGGTTTGGACACAAATATAAGGAAAGGACAGTCTTTTCAATACAGATAATCTCTACTTTTCATCTTGCTTCAAACCTCCATTGTGGGAAGAGAGGGCCCTGGACTGTGTCTTCTCAGCAGGTGGGCGATGGGGCAAGGAGAAGGGAAAGGAGAAATTCAAGACAGAAAGAGCCCAGGCGTGGTGGCTCGCTCCTGTAATCCCATCACTCTGG
The DNA here is from genome assembly GCA_963574575.1 of Galagoides demidoff. Lineage (NCBI taxonomy): Eukaryota > Metazoa > Chordata > Mammalia > Primates > Galagidae > Galagoides > Galagoides demidoff. Next base: position 29,273 of record CAUYQV010025229.1, on the reverse strand, counting down.
GAGGCCGAGGCGACTGGATTGCCTGAGCTCTCACAGGTTCAAGACCAGCCTGAGCCAGAGTGACACCCCTGTCTCTAAAAATAGCCAGGCATTGTGATGGGTGCCTGGAATCCCAGCTACTTGGGAGGCTGAGGCAAGAGAATTGCTTGAGCCCAAGAGTTTGAGGTTGCTGTGAGCTATGACACCATGGCACTCTAACAGTCTCAGGAGTTTGAGGTTGCTGTGAGCTATGACACCATGGCACTCTAACAGTCTCTAAGTGAGACTCAGTCTCAAATAAAAAAGAAGAAGAAAGAAAGAGCCCAAGGTCAGCATCTCTAGACATTGCCCACCACACCCTCAGTTAAACTTTTATTAGGGTGGTTCCTGCTGGTTCTGTGGGTATAAGTGTGGAAAGCTCCTGCCCCAGACACCTGTCTAAACACGACGGGCCTCAGGCAACTACAGGGTAGGGGCGTCTGCCAATGGTGGGGGAGGACTCTGCTCCTTCTTAAGCTGCAGCTATTCAAGCCAGAGCTCAAAATCCAGCCAGCTGACCCTTGGTGGACACCAGGGTGGTGGTGTCTCTGCCATGCCACCCACACCTTCCAGTATGGCCAACCAGCTGACCAAGGAGCAGGTGACTCTGTACCAGGAGGCCTTCTCTGTTTCACAGGAACTGGACAGCACAGCACAACCCAGGACATGGGCACTGTCATGCAGGACCTGGGCCAGAGCCCCACCGAGGCCAAGCTCCAGAACATAATGAGCCAGATGAACTAGGATGGCAAGGGCATTGTCAACTTTCCCAAGTTCCTGGGCTTGATGGCCAGGAGATGAAGGACCTGGACAGTGAGGAGGAGATCCGGGAGGCCTTCAGCATGTCCACAAGGATGGCAGCAGTTAGTCATGCTGCAGGGCTGACACATGTGCTGACCCAGCTGGGGGGGAAGCTGAGCGATGGGGACGTGGATGAGGCGATACAGGCTGCAGAACGGATGGGGATGGCCAGGCGAACTACAAGGAGTCTGTCCATATGCTGGTGCCCAAGTGAGGCTGAAGGCCACCATGCTGGTCTGTCCACCTGACCCGCAGTGTCCACTTCCCGCTGTGGCGAGAGCTCCAGGCCTCAGGCGTCCTCTCTTCTCACCTCACCAGCTTCCTCTGGGCACTGCAGCTTCTTGAGCAAGGTCAGCACACCCAGCCTCTGCATCTCACTTTCTGCGTCTCTTCTGTTGTACCGACCTTCCCACCCGCTCAACCAGAATGACACAGAATGTTCCCCTCACTTGCCAGCCACAAAACCTGCATCACTCACTCAGGGCTGGAACAAGAGGTGATCTTCCAATGTATAGGCAATGAACCAAAGGACTTTGCTGTCCACCAGGATGATACCTCAGAGGCCCCGGTGTAGTATCCCTAAGGAGCACCCATCACCCTAACAGGGGTCCTGAAGCCCTCCATCCATGCAGCCGTCCATGCAGCCCTCCATCCAGGGAGCCCTCCGTCCGTGCAGCCCTCCGTCCATGCAGCCGTCCGTCCATGCAGCCCTCCGTCCATGCAGCTGTCCATCCATGCAGCCCTCCATCCATGCAGCCCTCCATCATGCAGCCCTCCGTCCATGCTAGAATTCTGGATGCCTCTGGACTGCACACTCCACGTGCTTTCAGATACAGGAGGGTGATGACAGCTCGGCTCTGGGGTGCCTGGTGGTGGTGGCTGACGCTTTTGCACGGAGCTCAGGCCTTCAAGAAACACCTTCCTCCCTTGGGCAGCTCCAGCTCTCTCCATTCTGTTTTGGCCCAGCAAACCAGAGTCAGCTGTAACACGTCTGCATCCTCCGGAAGGAGGGAGATGTGAATGAAAGCAAGGACGAGGGGAGCGGCAGGGGGATAAGTAAGACGCTCATGATCTTATGTTGCTTCCTTTCTTTTGGTTCCAACTGAAATGATCCTTATATTCAGGGTTGAAATGAGGCAGGAATCTCCATTCTTGTGTTTTTGAAACTGCAGTGAATCCCTTCATTGATGGGTGCAGCAAAAAGAAGCAGTCTGGAAAAGGTGAATCGTTAATATTTGTTTTCAATAAAATGAGTAAGGTGGTAGCAAAGAGTGGTTAAAAATCCACATTGAGCTCCCGAGAGACCTGCATGGATCATGGCTGAGCAGGGATCCTGATGTCAGTCCCTGAATCCTGGGTGAGAGACTCAGGAGCAGCTGAGGAGAGCATGCCACCCACTGCCCCACGCCTCAGGCCAGGTCAGGCCATCTGAGGTGCAGAGACCTTGCCTGAGATCATCTTGATTCCAAAAAGAGGTGTGTTTTTGTGGGTGGGCACTAGACTCCTGGCTCACCAGGAATGAAGAGGACGGGTCCTTTCTCCCTGCTACCCCACCCCCACCACCTGTTTCCTCACCTATAAAACACAGAGTGTGGGCTCCGGGGCCTCACTGCTGCCACTGCCTGGCCAGGACCCTCCGTGAGCACAAGGCCCTAGTGCTGTCCCACCTGGGTGCACATCCCTCTACCCGGCCTGCACAGAAACTCTGCCACCCTCCGGGGCAACTGCTCTTCTTCTCGCCCTTGTCTTACAAACGAGGACACAGAAAGATGGAGAACCCACAGCTGAGTGGGATTTGCACACAGGGCTGAGCCCCCACGGCCTGCATGCGACTCTCACACTGCCTCCACGGTCTGTGAAGCATAGGAACTGCGTCCTTACACTCCTGGCCCAGAGCAGGTGCTTGGTATTTACAGCTACCATGATGCTCTCTTAAGGATCCTTCCTGCTCTGACTTCAAGGTTTGCCAACATGTTTCCACCCTCTCCACGGCCCCAAGGACAAGAAGGGCACGGGAAGGGCTCAGGAAGCACTCGACTTGGGAGGGGACGCTGGTGGTGGGGTCTCAGGTGAGCACTGGGCCCAAGGCAGGTGTAATCATGACTCCTTTTGCAGGGGGGACAGAAGCAAGGGCACACCTGCAGCCAGCAGGGTCTTTGGGGCTCCACTAGCTGAGCTAATCCCCTGCCACCCCCGGGATTGGTCAGCACCGCCTTGATGGACACTTGGGAATGAGTCTGATCATGCTCGGACAGTGTCCAGGCATCAGTGGGCGGGCTCTCTCTGGGTCCATGAACAGCAGAGCCACAGCAGAGTATCGGCCACCAGTCAAAACGAAGGGGTACACAAGGTAGGACATCTCCTAAATTCTGCAGGAAGGAGAGAAGCAGAGGTCGATGGGGAGTCTTACAGTCCCTGCCACAGACGCAGCCGAGGTTTGTGTCTAATCCCCTGCTCCCCAGGTGTGGGCCTGAGGAAGCTCTGGCAAGGGTCGGAACTGACAGAACACTTCCCTTTTCTTGTAGTTGTTGAATAACCGAACTGGATTTAAACCACCTTCCCTCATCCCCCAAAAAGGTGCTCTCCGACTGCAGCTCCAAACAACATTCCAACCATCCTGGGGGAAGGAATTTATAAATACAGTCTCAGCTTTCATGAGCTTTCCCCAGGCCCCTCATAAATCAGGACTTGGCTCCTGCTCTCACGGACTATATAAAGCACACTTCTGACTCTCCGGCTTCCAATTTTAATCCATTGTAGCCCAGCCCTGCTGCCCCTGTTTATGTTCACAGATTCCGGGAGCCTGTTCAAAGGCTCCCAGAGCCACCCAGCTAAAAACAGCTCAGTGCCTGCTGGAAATGGACTAACCAAAATCACATTAGGGGTGAGACCATCCCATAAAGAGTGGAAGCAGTGGAAACAGGAGAAGTTTCCAAAGCCAAATAACACAAAACCAGAAACTACCTCTGAGAAAGGTCTGGGCCCGAACCACCTGCTGACCTCCCCACCGTCCTGCTCAGCTAGTGGTGGTTTCCACGGCAACAGCTGGGGATGAGGCTGAGAGAGGAAGGGAACACCTGGGAAAGACCTCCCACCCCCCACCGGGGACCAGGCTGGTGCTGGGGTGCGGCAGGGAACCTTCCTCAAAGTGCAGGGAAGAGAAAGGCTTGGAAGGGACCCAGAAATGCTGGCAGCGTTTCCAGAACCAGAGAGTGAATACACAGGAACAGTGGTTGGGAGCACCATGTGCAGGCCCCTGAACACCTTCTTCTGGTCTCCTTCCTTCTGTCGCGCTTAGGAAAAAAAGAGAAGTGCAGAGGGAGGAGGGCACCTGAAGGTCACCGGGGCTGCCCTGCCCACCTGCGCAAGCTGGACAGCAAGTGACCCCTGGAGTCCGGCCATGTGTGACCTGCCAGCCACGGTCCCCAACCTAGCTGGACTCCTCCATGGCTGCCGCGTGCCCTGGAGACTGCTCTGGAGCCCACCCGGGGCCTGACACGAGGTGCCTGTCATGCGATAGCTCATCTAATCCTCAAGCCAAATTGCAAGGTAGCTACTGTTATTAGCCAGCTTTACAGAAGAGAAGATTGAGGCTTTGAGACTTTGGCTAACTTCCCACGGCTGTATATCTGGTGAATCAGAGCACGATCCTGGGGGTGACCAAGTCCCGAGGCTCTCGCTCTTCCCCCGCGCCACTGAGGAGTTCCCAGGGCAAGCGCACCGGGGAGGGCAGCTCTGGAGAGGCCTCGCCTGGAGGTGGAAACAGCTGCAGAGTTTGCCTGGGCAGACAGGGCCTGGAGAGGAGAAAGGAGACCCATCAGTGCTGGGATCATCCAGGGCCCACAAGAACCAGCCGCTGGGTCAGTGTCCCCATGTGAAGCATCTCACCTCACTGCCCCCAGCCCCCCACAGGACCTTTTTCGGGAGGGCTCTGAGCTTGGTTTAAGGCTCTGCTATTGCAATCTTGAAATCCTTGATAGTTTTTCAATGAGGGACCCTGCGTTTTCATTTTGGCTGGCCCTGCAAATTGTGTTGCTGCCCTGCTCACTATGGGCCCCACCCTCCACTCCCAGGGCAGAGCCTGCCCCAGGGACAGTCAGATCTCAGGCTTTCCCTGCCCCATGGGACCCCTCGGCTTCCCAGGCTGGAGGTCAGAGCAGGGGCTCTGAGGGTGACGGGCTGGTGTCTGTTTCTGCTCAGCCTGGTGACACACTTTGGCTTTCTCTTTTGTCTGCTTCTTTGTCCAGAAAGCACCCCTGATACTATCAGGTTACAGCTGACTGGGGGAAGGGCGTTCTAGGGATGCCAGTCGCCAGTGGACTTGAGGGAACCCAGACACAGACGCAGAAGGACGCCCACTTCCCACCACTCCCCACCACTCCCCGCCTTGGTCAGGCTGGCTCAGCCTGTTTTCTCTGGCCACAGTGGGCTTTGAGCCCCAGAATTTTCCCAGGGCAGTCCCAGCCTGGGAAAACCAGTAGACCACAGGTTTACTTGGGAGACAGGTTCTGAGAACCCAGAGTGTGTGATCAGCCTGGCCTGGGATTGTAAACTCTGCCCCAGATACCGGGTCATCACGATCACCACCCCAAGCTGGGAGGGCAGAGAGAAGCTCAGATTAAAGAATCTTGGGAAAGAAAACACTGGGCAGCATTTAGATTAAGATCTTTCCACCCAGGAGAGAGATTAGGCAGAAGAAGGTAAAGGGTTTGTTCTTTTCCAGTAAGAACTAAATGGTCTTAAACATCAGAGGGGATGATTACAGTGAAGAACTATCTCACCATAGCACAGATCTGGAGATGCTCCTGGGGAAAGTGAAATGGAGAAAACTCAACCTGCCCACGGGAGCCATCTATGTAGGATAATGTGTGCCTTTGCGTCCCTGAAGCCTCCCTCACGCACTGCGTGTGGATGGCTCTCCAGCCGAGGCTTGCGATGAGTAAGGAAACCTCTGACCTCACGCTCGAAAGCTTTCTCAAACTATCCCAAGAGATGCCAGCTGCATTTCCAAGAAATAGGCTATCCAAATAAAACTTCTGGTCCAAACTCCCCTGCCTAAGTTTCAGAGGAAATTTTCAGTCCTTGAATCCAGGCCAGTCTTGGTGGCCTGATGCAGGCCCCAGTTCTGCACAGTCATAACGTTAAGAAATGGTGTTCCCAGTGGAAATGCAGGATGGAGAAAGATGCTATCTGTAACCCAAGACCTGTGGGGAAACTTTAGTTCTATTGCCAAAGAGAGGTTTCCACTAAAAGAGAACAAAAACATGCAAAGAGGTTTTGCAACAACCAAGCTTTCTGTTTAAAAAGAAAAAAAAAACCCTCAGGGACCTTAGGAAGCTCTAAAGAAGACCAAAGAGATTTCTGTAAGCCCGAAGGAGGACAGGGGCTTCAGCAGGCAGGCGTGTGTGACTGTGGACGTGACCTGTGTGCAATCTCGGTGCTAACCCTCCACCAGCCCCCTGGAGGGTGGGAAAGGACCATTTCCCTCCTATGGGATTATATCTTTATCATTATGGCTTGGTTTTTCCTTCTTTTTTTTTTTTTCTATACTGATTGTTTTGGGGGACTGATTAAAAAGATTACCTCTTTCTAATTTTTATTTTATTTTAGATTAATATGAGGCTACATAAGATTAGGTTGCAATTTTTTGTGTTTGTTAGGTAAAGTCCCAGCTGTGGTTGTGTCCTCCATAGAGGGACTGTGTCATTTACCTGAATGTTGTGCCCATTGGGTGAGAACCCCTTCCCCACTCCCTGCTGATTGAATTTAATGGAGCCTTTCTCTCATGTGACCCTGTGATTAATGTACTAGTTTCCACTAGTACAGCCTCCCTGGAAAGAAGTATGGAGAGCTAAAAAGAGACCTTCCATTTGATCCTGCAATCCCAATACTAGGTATCAGTCCAAAGGGGAGAAAAGACATTTTACCATAAGGACATTTGCACCTGAATGTTTAGAGCAGCTGAATTCATAAAGATGCAGAAACAACCCTAGTGCCCGTCAGCCCATGGTATACAGACACCGTGGAACACTATTCAGCCATAAAAAGATGGCGATTTGGGGTAGCACCTGTGGCTCAAAGGAGTAGGGCACCGGCCCCATATGCCAAAGATGGCAGGTTCAAACCCAGCCCCGGCCAAAAACTGTAAAAAAAAAAAAAAGATTTTGTATCTTTTGTAACAACTTGGAAGGTGCTGGAGAACACTCTCCTAAGTGTAGCATCACAGGAATGGAAAAAGCAGCACGCGTGTGCTCAGTGCCAGCTCACACTAGTAGACCAGCAGCCACAGGCCCACCCGCACTCATCTCAGCGCACACTTAGCTCATCCCTTCACACAGGGTCCTACGACGCCTCCTGACCGGCTGCTGCCGGCGGGCACTGTGCTATCTACAGGTACAGACTGACTCCCGCCTTCGGGAAGCTGGCGTGTGACAAACGCACCAACAGGGTGCCACACACATCGTGGAGCTGGAATCTGCAGTGCCGGTCGTGTGAGCCACAGAGGCTGCCGGCATATCCACAACTGTGTGGGCTGCATCACGCTGTGTCTTCCAGAGAGGTGGAAACTTTGCTTGCTATCCTACCTCCGGCCGGTGTAGGACCTCCCAGCCACAAGCGCCTCTTCCCCTTCTTTCTGGGGCCCAGTACCACGGGGTGCATTCATATGGCGTGAAGACCTCAGGCTCAGGGTCCTCGTGCCATGGTGCCAGGATGCAGTGGGGATATTCCTGAAGCGGGGTCCGCACTGGGACATCCGGGGATAATCCAAACGCACTCAAAGTGACTGCAGCCCTCCTCGGTTAGTGTGGGAGGGGACAGCTATCTGGCAGAAATGCTTTGCAAATTTTACAAATTCGAGGCCTCTCCACAGAGGTGCCCTTCCCAGTGAGAAACAGACAAGCTTTGCAAATTTTACAAAACTATAGGAACATTCTAGGCATATTGGGAGGCCTTCCAGGGCCTTGAAAGCGACCTCTCAAGAGAAGGCCTGAAACAGAGGCTTGAGCTGAATTTTCACCATGATGAGCACCTGTTTGGGTGAAGGAACTGTGAACATCTCCCACTATTTCCAGAGTTTTGAATATCCTTTTTTTTTTTTTTTTTTTTTGAGACAGAGCCTCAAGCTATCACCCTGGGTAGAGTACGGCATCACAGCCACCTCCAACTCCTGGGCTTAAGCGATTCTCTTGCCTCAGCCTCCCAAGTAGCTGGAACTACAGGCGCCTACCACAACGCCCAGCTATTTTTTTACTGTAGTTGTCATTGTTGTTTGGCAGGCCCGGGCCGGATTCAAACCCGCCAGCCACTTGAGCTACAGGGGCCACCATGAATGTTCTTGATCACATTTTTCCCTGTGGAAAAAAAGAGAAGTCACCCCAACTGCCTAGATTCTTAGCCCTTAGGTGGCCTCAGGTCTACATTCAAGAATCACAAGCACAGTCTTAAAGCAGGTTTCTTCATTAATGCCAATAAATGCCCCGATCAGCAGGACCAGAGCATGTTCGGTGGTACATGGGAGCCCTGCTCTCCTCCAGGACGGAGAGAAGGCAGAAGCAGCCAGGGAACCAGAAAAGGACCAGTGAACTGGGAGCATGGCCTTGCCAGGTCTGGTGGCCGGAGGATGAACCCCTTCACATAGCCCCCCAATTCTGCTCAACTTCCTCTTACTACACTAAGCAGGTTTGTCTTAGGGACGAAGGTTCCTAATTAAGTAGGATTAGCTATGTGTATTAGGAAACGGGTGACTCCTAGGTCTCAGCATGCAACCTACATCACCTTTAGCCCCCACAGGAATCTCCCAGGTAGGCATTGCACCCATCCGACAGATGAGGAAGCTGAGATTCCTCCAGGCTAAGTAACACCAGAAGTAGCAAAGCAGCTCTGGGAACCAGGTCGCGACGCCGAAGCCCACACTCCCCTCACTGGTGATGACATCAGGACACCCTGGATGTCCCGGCCAGCTATGCCTGGGATCTGCCCAGGGTGGGGCCAGCTAGACTCAGAGCACCAGAAGCAGTGAGCAATGTGCTGAGGGTCTCTGTACCCCAGGAGGTAGATGGGAGCTGCCCACCTGAGCCCGCATCCCTCCCCCAGGCCTGGGGTCACCTTGTACTTATTCTGGTGTCTCTCCTCCCCTCTTCCCTTGCAAAGCCCTTTGTGTAATGGTTTTCTCTTCCAACTCAATTTCAAGAACTATTTAGCCAAGGAGGGCCCCTCGGCGTGTTTGTTTTTGTTGACAGGAAGCATTAGTCATGAGTCATTCCAAAGGCAGCCTATCAAACAGCAGGGCAGGCGGCCAGGCCAATGTACACAGGTCTGGAGGAGTCTGGGGGCCAGCGTACCACAGGTCTGGAAGCTTCTGGTGTGAGCATGGCCAGAATGTGGGGTGTTAGGACCAGAGTGTGCTAGGCATTAACCTCCCCATATGGGTCAGAAAGGATAGTCCCCAGGGGAAGAGCCTCATGTCAGACCACAAACTGGACAGAGCTCAGACTGCAGGCTGAGGGAAGCCGTTGCAGTTCTATTTCGGGTAGCCCAGCACAGCAGGGTCAAGGACACTCTCCTGACAGACAATGGCCAGGAGGAGAAGAGTCACAGGCAATCTGCAGCTCTGAGCATCCTTGCAGGACAAGCCAAAGCCCGTCCAGCCTCGTCACAGGACATAAAGTCCAGGTGTCTCCCTCTGCCATCCAAAACCAGCTCCTGGGTGCAACAGCCATGAAGACTGGCCTTGGTTCCTTCCACAGTGTCCCACCTGTAGATAAACTTCTGTCTTCGATGTAACACCATCCTCAGGATGTGGCTGAAAACCCAAAGAAGCATGAGACAGAATTTCTTTCCTTGAGAAATGTGTATGCAAAGTAGGGATCAAAATATAGATAGGCAAGACGGGAGACATGGTGACACCCTCCACTTAAGATTGTGTGTCCTGGCTCGGCGCCTGTGGCTCAATCGGCTAAGGCGCCAGCCACGTATACCTGAGGTGGCGGGTTCGAATCCCCAGCCCGGGCCTGCCAAACAACAAGATGGCTGCAACCAAAAAATGGCCGGGCGTTGTGACGGGTTTCTGTGGTCCCAGCTACTTGGGAGGCAGAGGCAGGAGACTCGCTTGAGCCCAGGAGTTGGAGGTTGCTATGAGCTGTGATGCCATGGCACTCTACCCAGGGGGATAGCTTGAGGCTCCGTGTCAAAAAAAAAAAAAAAAAAGATTGTGTGTCCCTAATGCTGAGAGGTTTTTTGTTTGTTTTGTTTTGTTTGAGACAGAGACTCACTATGTCATCCTCAGTAGAGTGCTGTGCCGTCACAGCTCACAGAAACCGCAAACTCTTGGGTTTAAGTGATTCTCTTGCCTCAGCCTCCCGAGTAGCTGGGACTACAGGTGCCCACCACAACACCTGGCTATTTTTCGATGCAGTTGTCATTGTTGTTTAACTGGCCTAGGCCGGGTTTGAACCCTCCAGCCTCCGTGTATGTGGCTGGCGCTATTACCACTGTACTACAGGCACCAAGCCAACTCTGAGAGTTTTAAGGGTTCTGAAATTGGAGAAAAGCTCAACACCTGAGGTCCTAATAGATACCTCAGTATTTCCAGTTCAATGTGTTTATATAACAGATAGAATTTCTTGAGTGCTAACTATGGACCAAGTACCTTACACAAATTTACTTATTTCGTTTTTATAAAACTATTATCATGCCCATTTCACATATGAGAAAACTGAGGCTTCCAAGATCACACAGGGTGGCAAAGACAGGATTTCGACATGGGCCTGCACAGAGCAGGTGTCTTCCTAGTAGGCTCCCCACCTCCCTGACCAGAGGGTAGCCAGCTTTAGTCCAGGGCTAAACCTACACAAACTAGTAGCAGGGGGTAAACACATCTTTCCTTCATGCTGCCGAGCAGTCCCTGATCCCTCCTCAATCAGACGTGCTTATTCCTCCACTGAACTTTCTTTATTCATGGTAAAAATCTTACCAGCGCCCTGTCTGTGTGGGGCACATCCTAGGCACCCCAGGCACCTAAGCCCAGGGACATCCAAACGATGTTGCCCACCTCCACAAGCTCCCACTCCGCCAACTTCCTGCCCCACCTCCCTTTCTTGGGGCCATACAGCCAAAATCAGCACGGGCCTAGGGAATGTTCCAGAAGGGCTCGAGCTGCCCAAAGCTGTCTCTCATTCCTTTGCAGAGGCCTTGTTGGTCTCACAACTTCATGATACATGGTTTAGGCCAGGCGAGGTAGTTCACACCTGTAATCCTGGCACTCTGGGAGGCTGTGGTGGGTGGATTGCTTGAGCTCAAGAGTTCAAGGCCAGCTTAAGCAAGAGCAAGACCCTGTTTCTAAAAATGGTCTGAGCAAGAGTAAGACCTTGTCTCTACTAAAAATAGGAAAGTCAGGTGAGTGTAGCTATAGTCCTAGCTACTGGGGAGGCTGAGGCAGGAGGATCACTTGAGCCCAGGAGTTTGAGGTTGCTGTGAGCTCTGACACTGCAGGATGACAGAATGAGACTCTTAAAAAAAAAAAAAGGCCCCCTGATGTTGTTAGATGAGCAGGGACCAGAGACCCCAAATGGCTTGAATTCGAGCCCCAGACCTGCCCCAGAGACTAGCTTATCTGGGCAGCACCATCATCCTGCCTCACCGCAGCTCCGGATTACAGGGGTGGGTCACAGACACCCACTCGGGGCAGGCCTGACTGAACCCCACTCACGGCTTCTAGGGTACACCTTTTTTTCTCTAAATATCTAAGATCACACACTTCTTACGATTGAAAGCATCTTTAAATTAGATCTGGCAGCCCTTGCCTGGCCACGGGCGTGGGAGAGGTTGGAGGGGGACGCAGGACACCCCGGAAGGGAGCAGCTCTGCTCACCACTTATGAAGCTGTCAAAACTTACAGACTGCCCACATTATCAATGAGCAGTTTATTGTCCGTTCATTGTCCCTCCACAAAGCTGCTGTGTCTGTTAACTCAGTCAGGGATATCTTACTCCAAAAGGAAAAGTTACCACTGACAACATATTTTCTTACTGGCACTCAAGGTCACGGGCACCTGGCAGGGTGACGGGCACTCAGCCGGTGAGAGCTGAGCCCCTCTCGTGTCTCAGTACCGGTCCTCCCCACAGAGGCCTGGACACCACACCACACCAGGCTCTAACACCACGCAGTGCTCCAGGGATACTGTTTTGCTCTGTCTGTCCTTCCGGGCAGGTGTGGGCTGGGCACTGCTTGGCCTACTTTTAACAGATAAATGAAGCCTGAGGGAGAAAGCTCACAAGTTCTCATAACGTCATCTGCTGGGTGAAAACAGACACACCCAACATTCTTCACTCTCAGCTCCTAGCCGGTGGGTCCACCCCACTGGGGCCCCCAGAAATGCCCACCTACGGACAACTTTCCCTGCCCGTGTGCCCACAACCACCCAGCCCAGCTCCCGTAGAGCACACAGGCCTTCACCTGCAGCCAGTGTGTCCAGGAGTGGAGGCCCTTTCCTTTCCGTCCACTCTCTGGTTTCTCTTCACGAAGCTGGGCCCACTTACACCGAATTATGGGCTTTAGGCCCACCAGTCTTAGAAGCAAGGGCACAATTCCACGTGCTGGAGGAACAAATCAACGGTACCGAATCCACCCTGGGACAGGGCCACCATGTGCAGGCTCACAGGTTGCACTCTGTACAACTGCAGGGGGCCACCAGCCGCACAGTGACCCACCTGGAAGAATTTATAATTTAATGAGGACAAAGAAATCTAAATATAGGTCTTTCTGCACTATGCCCAAGAGGGTTAGGATCAGGCAGACTGGTCCACGGCCAGCACCAGGACTGACAGTTTATGACTGGCTGGGTACTAAGGGACCCAGTTCCAGGCCCTGCTCAGCCACTAACTAGCTTTTTAACCTTTGGCAACGAACAAACTTAGTCACATCACAACAATATAAAGTGCATGAAAGAACTGCAGAAGTATGAAAATGTAAGCATTATGCATCATTTTAAAAATCAAAACCTGGCTGGAGTAACAGGCCCAGAAGTGCCTTCCGGCCAGGCCGGCGTCCCAGCCGTGCACTCCTCTGACGTGAAAGGCAGAGGCAGGACGGCAGAGGATTCCGGATGGGACGGGGAGGAGGCAGGTGGGTGAGCCAGCCACACCCTCTGAGAACACGGGAGCAAACAGACGGGCATCGGGCTGCTTCTGCAACTGTGTTCACCCAGCAAACACCGGGACAGAGAAGCTGTTATGAGTTTGGAGCAGCCTGACTTACTCGGTAATCTCCCATCTCCTTCTCCCGCAGGAGGAAAAACACCAAACCTCTCTGTCTGGGTATTGGGTTCCTTTGACGGCTGTCAGCTTTGGTTTAAGGGAACAGGATGAGTTTTTCAGAAGACTTTCCCAGGCCCCATCTGTGCCCAGGGTGAGGAGGGGCAGAGCAGAGGCCCTGTGTACCGAGTCCTCAGTGCCCCCCAGCTGAGCTGGCTCATGCAATCCTCACCCCACCAGAGGGGAAAAGGCCTGGCCCCGTTCTCTGGATCAAGAAACACTGCTGACTGAGGTTGAAGAACTTCGTAAGGTCACACAGATGAGGGGAGTCTGACCCCAAAGCCTCTACTCTTTCCGCCAGTCTATAGCCTCACTCATCCCCACCACATTCCCCAGCCCCCCAGATCTGCCAAGCAGGCCATGTAATGGCTGAGCCTGAAACTGTGATTCAATCACTCAAGACAGGCCCCCAGTGTCTGGGAGAAGTGACCAGTTCAAATTCTAACTTAAGCACGTAGAAACCCCAACATCTGCTCCTGCCCTGGGCTGCAGGGCCCATGCTAGGGGGCTGAGGAGGGGGCTCAGACCCTCCTTCCCTGGCCCTACTGTACACACATTCACACTTAAGCATACATACACACTCATGCACACACAGGCCCTCCCGGCTAGAGAGCTCTGCGTCATGGTGAGGCCACACCCTGCACACAGCTCCCACCTCCCTCGGGGTGACTCAGATGGGTGCGACTCTGAGGGGACACGGGGTTCTGGTGTGGGGAGTTAAGTCAACTGGATGCCATTTCCCATCAGAGTTCCCCGGAAGGGAGGGAGGGAGGGAAGGCCTTTAGAAGTCCACATCAAGGCCGTGGCTCCGGGCTTTCCCTTGGAGGAAAGAATCTTTAGCAGCAGATAGCAGTCACCTGTGCCACCCTGGCCCAGGCCCAGCAATCTCAAAGCCGCCCCCCACACATAAGCACACATGTACACACACGTGCACACACCTGCATGCAAGCACACAAATGCCCACACGCGTGCACACTCACGTAAGCACACACATAAACACACACACATGTAAGCATACACATGCACACATCACTGGGTCCCAACACTAGTGCTGAACAGACAAAAAATGGGGACACTCACTATTGTCACTATTACCAGCATTTACTGAACGCTTGGCTTTCCTTGAAAAGAATAAAGTACCACTTAATTCCCACAACCCAGGGAAGTGGGAACTTTAGAGGAAGTAAATTAACTTAATCAAATGATTGAGTTTAATTTACATGTAACTGAGGTTCTCTGGGCAGCCCCCAGACCAGACCGTGGGCAGGGAGCATTCCCAGATAGAAAGAGCGGTGAGGCGCCTGCGGTGACAGCGCCCTGGGCCCCGAATGAGCACATCTGACCCACTGTGGCTTGTGACCGACTACAGCTTGCCTGCTGAGACTGGCTGGCTTTCAGCTACGGATTGCAACGTATACTCCCAAATTCAGCTCCCAGTCCCTGTACCACTCAGTTGCAGTAGTCACATAGGGACTCATAGCACAGGGGCACCCTCAGGCCGAGTTTGGTTTTATTTGTCAACACCATTTATCCCAGTTTCCCGATGAGGCGATCAGGGCCCAGAGCTGGGTGACTCCTCCAAGCTCCCACAGCTGGTGGGTGGCAGAAGAGCCAGACCCAAGTCCCTCCCTTTTCCCATCTGGGTGGTGCCTCTGTGGTCAAGCCTCTCGTGCTCCTGTGACAATGGCCTTAGCCCATCCCACATGCTGCTGTGTCCAGCGGGGAGGCCCTGCCAGCCCCGATTCCTGGCCAGCTTCTGATTCCCAGGCAGGTCTGCAGGAGGGGTGGAGGGTACAGGTGCCTGCATAATGCCACTCCAGCTCCTGGGCGTCAGGGCTAAGGGGACACTTCAGCCCGTCACAGAGACCCTCCAGGCTTGCCTTGTTCCTGGAGGCCCTTGCTTTTCTAGAAGCTTCTAGACCTCCCGAGGATCCACCAGAACCTGAGCAGCCACCCCAGGTGGAACCAGTTTGAGCTTGCCTAGGGAACCGGTTGGGGCAGCCAGGGTGGAGTTTGCCCATGGAAGGACTTCGGGCTCCCTGAGAGAGGGCCCAGCCAGGGCAGGAGTTCCCAGGCCTGGGTGACTCACCCCAGGCTCTCTTCCGGGCCAGGCCCCACTGCCTCATCTCCTAGTCCTAGCAAGAGGCCCCCGAAAGAAGGGTGGACAAATGTCTGCCTCGGACAGAGGGGTCCCACAGGCCACTATGCAAGTGCTCCAGGATTCAGACCCCAGCTCTGTGTGGCCCCAGCTAAGCATCTCTGCGTAGGGACATTAGCAGAGGAGAAACGTGGGTACATGTCGCTGTCAGGGCAACCCAGGACTCGAACGCCTGAAGGTCCCAATTCCCTGAGCCCTGACACCACCCAGTTCCCCTGAGGTATACCTGCCCCAGGCCACATTCCCAAGGCAGCCCCCTCCCCAGCCAGATGCTGCCACTCTCCTGCAGAACCCCCTCACTGCTGACAGCCCTGCAGGATCTGCCCTCTCCCCCCACACCTCCTCTCAGCACAGGAGAGGAGTGACCCCTACAGGTGGGGTCAGGCTCAGGCAGAAGGCCCAGGCCACGCCCACCCCCACGCACCTGCACAGGTACAGTCACCAACTTGGTGACTAAAAAGGTAAAACAGGGGAACGCTGCCACGTCACCTCTGAGGACAAGGGAGCAAGGGGAAGGGTCTGGATTCCCCACATTGGTCTGGGGTCCCCATCCTCAGAGGAAGGGGCTCTAGCTGCTGGGGCGTCCAAATTGGTTCAAGGAAGTGGCTCTGGCAAGTGTCAGAGAAACCACAGGTGGATGACTCAGCCCCTGTGACAAGAAAGAGCTGCTGATGCCAAGGTGCCCAAGGTGCAAGGGAGCTGCAACCCTCTCCAAGGTGACCACAGAGGCAGCCCCTTTGTGTCCTCTCAGGTGCCAAGTTCCCTGAGCCATGCCCCTCCCTGAACTCTACGCAGGACCCTTATCCCTGACACCACTCCAGAACTGTCCTGCCCAACAGCTGTCTCTGCCCAGCGGAGACCTCTGTCCGTGATGATGCCGACAAAGGCCACACAGAAGTTGCGGGTCACTGAGCCCCTATCCCCACTGCTGCCTCTTGGATCCTGAGGGAGAATGAGGTTGTCAAAACCCCACTTTACAGAGAAGGCCAGAAAAGATGGTTCCCTGCTTTGCCTGTGGGGGACAGCAGGAAACAGGGCCAACTTGAGTCAGGGTAACTGAGGAGGTGTAAGGATGGGGTCACTCATGAGAGGCAGGGAGGGGGGA
Organism: Galagoides demidoff; assembly: GCA_963574575.1. Classification (NCBI taxonomy): domain Eukaryota; kingdom Metazoa; phylum Chordata; class Mammalia; order Primates; family Galagidae; genus Galagoides; species Galagoides demidoff. The sequence goes on along the minus strand of CAUYQV010025229.1, from coordinate 12,880 downwards.
GAGGGGCGGCCAGATGCCACACCACCAAGAGCACAGGGTCCCCAGTGATGGCCCCTGTGGGGCAGTGTCCTGGGGGATAGGGGGAAGTGGACCTGGACAGTCAACCAGGAAGCACGGGGATACCCCAAAGACATTGGGCAGCCCTGCTCCACCTGGAGGGAACCCGCCTTTCTACAAAGACTACCCTGGCCACATGGCACCTCTGCCTTCCCAGTAACACACAGACATGGGGAATAAACACAAGCCCAGCCCAAGGGTCCTAAAAGGAATTCTAGAGAGACAAGGAGGCTTGTGAGGGTCTGAGGATATTTTGGGGGTGGTTCGGTGGAGCTCCAGACTCCCTCAGAGTGACACAAACCTTGGGGCTGAGAACACCTTGGAGGCTGGTCTGGGCTTGCCCCTCTCTCCAGCAGATTCTGGTTCGTCCTCAGGGAGCCACTTGGATCCAAAGCCAGATCCGAGGTGATTCCGTGAGGCCAGCTTCTGGACACGTGGGACCTGCATCTCTGTTGCCCAAGGCTCCCCACCTGCGGCACCTCCAGAGTGCCACCTGGGGCTTCTATGGGGCACCTCCCTCTGAGACCACCCTAACCCTTCACCCTCGAGCTCCTGGGATGTCCATAGAGTAATGTGCCTCAAAGCAGAGCTGGGTCCAGGGGCATCACGGGACCAGTGTCAACCAGGGAGCCCCCCAGCTTCCCCCAAGATCCCCCAAGTGCACCTGACATGGCCTTTCAGGACACACCTCAGGGTCTGAGCAGGACCGGCCATGCCCTCCTGGTCAGAGCCAAGCTCCACCGGCTCAGCTCCAAACCAAAACAGTCCTAAGGAAAGCACATCCGGCTGGGCTCCAGGCCAGGCCGTTCAAGGTGGATTCTGATCACAGATCGCTTCTGCTAATTAAACAAATATTTTCCCAGCACCATCTTGGTTTCTGCTGTTGCCATTGGCCAGAGTTGCTGGTACACCAGCAGAGGCCGGCCCCGAGAGGCAGCCCGGGTCGGCGGAGGACAGATGGCACTTCTTAAGTCACCATCAGGGCAAGTCTGCAAACCGGAGCAGATCTGAGTCCAGACAGAGAAGAAGAGGCAAGAAGCACCGCACGGCCAGCTGTGAGCGTCACCACGCTGTCCTGTGAACCCCGCTCACTCCCAGTCCCTCTCCCTGCCTCCCTCCCTGTGTCCCCCATGCACAAAGAAGTACATGAGTGGCTGAAGGATGGCTCCAAATTTGGAGGTTTAAGTGTAGTTTTTCTGTTCTTGCACTGAAGGATGGACAGAGGTAAACCAAAGCCCTTACTCAGAGCAAAGAGCCAGGCAGGGTGGGCACAGGTCCCCCACATGGCAGAGCAGAGGCCCTCAGACCCTCTGGGAATGTTATTACCAAAAACCCCTCCTCACCCTGGACCCTGGTCCCAGAGAAACGCCCGTGCACATATGCAGGATGTCTGTGAACTTTCTGAAGCCCACCAGGACCCCCCACGGGTTCCAAGTTTAGAATACCAACCTGGGGGAAGCCAGGAGGGGTTGCTGGGCTCTGAACTGAAAACAGAATTGTCCCCTTCTCTCAGAAGCCCCAGGGACCCCTGAACTGGAAGCACTCAGCCCAAATCTGCCACATGAGACTCTGGCCATCAGGGGCAGCTTCACACCCTTTAGAAGCAATAGCCCTTCCCTGCTGGACAGTGATGGGCTGGGCCCAGCAGAGGTTCCTATGGAGGAGGGGGCAGGAGACACACACACTGACCCTTCACGTCTCTGAGAAGCCCAATTTGAAGGAGCCAGCTCAGGCATGGGAGGCCCTGGGATTTCCTAGGGATTCAGATCTAAGCCTCCCCCTCCCGCCCACCCACCACCTGTCATGCATGAAACCAACACTTCTTGACGAGCTATTTGTTCCCTCTTTCCAGATCATTCTTTTTCAGGTGATGAAACAAACTAGCCATGCTCAAGGGTTCAACCAGTGATCGTGGACTCATGAGCCAGTTGTATCCTGAAGTATTTCGTGTTCAGAGTCGGGGGGTCACCTTGCTTCAAGGCAGAGCTGTTCTCATACGTTCTTTGTGTTTTCTCAACTTTTAAAAGCAGTATGTGATTCTTATAAGCAATGCCTGCCCAGCCTCCGAATCCAAACTGCTGGGATAAATCACAACTTGAACGTCAAGCACCAGGGTCTCCAAGTACAACAGGAATGCTGGGCACTGTCCAGGGTCAGGACTGAAGAGGATCCACCTCCTGTGGGTTCTGACCCTGATGCCCTGAACTGGTGCAACTCTGAGCCAGACACACGTCCTCTCTGCTGCCACTGCCTTCCCAAGAGGAAGGGTCAGTTCTTAGCTGACCTCCTAAGGTAACAACGAAACCACTGGTCAATGATGGACAGGCCAGCTGAGGTCCAGCACCCCCAGGCTAGATGAAACTAAGAGCTTCAAACCGCCAGGGCCACAGGTCCCTGGCCGCGGGCAGCGGGTGTCCCTTCCTTCCGTACTGTTCCAGGGAAAGGGGAATAAAAACCAGGGCTGCGGCACCCGTAGCACAGAGGTTACGGCGCCAGCCACATACACCGAGGGTGGCAGGTTTGAACCTGAACCCAGGCCTGAACCCAGGCCAGCTAAACAATGACAACTGCAAAAAAAAAAAAAATAGCCAGTGATATGGCAGGCACCAGCTACTTGGGAGGCTGAGGCAAGAGAATCATGTAAGCCCAAGAGTTGGAGGTTGCTGTGAGCTGTGACACTGCAGCACTGTACAGAGGGCAACAGAGTGAGACTCTGTCTCAAAAATAAAAAAACAACAGCTCTGCATGGAGCTCTGGGTGTAACAGGGCTGGCACGAGATGAGGTCTAGAGGCTTCACTGGCTCCGAGTCCTGCGGCACTGTGGTCCCTGCTGGAACATCCGGGTGCTGAGAGGAGGTCTGCAAATCAGGGACCCCCACAGGGGAGCCCAGTCTTCCTCCTCTGCACCCCAGGCCTCCCGTGGATTGTGCTGTGTCCCTGGGGCCCAGGGACTCGTGCTCCAGCCCTCTAGCCTGACGTGGTCCCCAATAAAACAATCCCCACCTCACATCAAAGAAGACTCGAGTTACGAGCTATGAGGAACTCAGCGTCCTTCCGGAGGGGGTTTCTCTCTAGACGGGGGCTTCCCTCGGGCTCCGCTGAGCCCCCGTTTCATCTCCACAGCATGTCCTGTTTTCTGGACCGAGGGAATCTGTGGGCGCATCAGATCTTAGAGTTGAGAAAATGCCTCCAAACAATACATCAAAGGCAATTTCTTTTCAAAGTAGGGATGGGCTTGTTATGATTCAGGAACAAATTCCACCCAGCATTGCAGAGGGAGGCCTTGGCATGGAGGAACGGCTCTCTCCATCTCTGAGTCTCCGCCCCGTGGGGTGCCTCATCAGACCCTGAGCTGCAGCACCTTCTCCCCTCGAGGAGTCTGTGCATGGATGGACCCCGCAGCCCCCTTTCCTCCAGAGGAGGGCAGAGGAGGGCCAAGAGGGGCTCCTTCCCTACCCCCACATCTTGACCACAACTAAGGGAGGGGTTCCCGAGTCCCCTTATTGAGCCATGAGCCCAGCTGCTGGGCCAGGTGGAGGCAGGTGCTGGGAGAAAAGCCCGAGGCCAGTGGCTAGTGGGGGGGGAGCCCTCCGGCAGAACAGGAACCTCAGTGCCACCCAATGGCACTTCTGCCTTTTGGAGTGTCAGGGTGGCACAGGGTCCCATGCTGAAGAATGGGCTGGGCTCCTCTGGAAAGGAGGCGTCTGGAGGAGCTGCGGCTGGGTGCAGGGGTGCCACCCAGTGAAGACAGGTCATCTGGAGGAGCTGCGGCTGGGTGCAGGGGTGCCGCCCAGTGAAGACAGGTCATCTGGAGGAGTCCCAGGCCATCAAGGACACAGGGTGCTGCAGTCCCTGCAAGTGAGGTTCCCCCAGAGAACCCAGCCGCGTGCAAGAGCACCCCCCATAGAAAACCAGCTTAGGTGCCTGTGGTGTTGAGGGCACCCAGAACCCTAGGCAGCGGCATGTCCTGGAGGGAAGGAAGGGCTCAGCCCTGAAGCTAGGAGGGCTGGACAGAGCTGGATGCCACCCCACCCTGCCTCTGGAACATTTGTCCTCCCACCAGTCGGACTGCAGTCCCCACCAGGACCCAGGAGGGAGACAGGCCACCTTCAGGCCTTCAGGCCTTCTCTGGGTGCCTGAGCAGCACTGTCCCGCAGCCCAGCTCCAGGCCACCTGTCTATGTAGAGTCCCCAAGCCTCATCAGAGGCAGTGTGGCTCCCCAGGGGTCCTGCAGCACCGGCCACTCCTGCCAGCCTGAGCCGGCTCCGGGGCCAGGGTCCTGCTGCTCTTTGCATGCCCAGGTGCCCTGGGGAGAGAGCATACGTGGTGCAGTGAACAGGCTCCTAAATGCTTACTGAGGGGGTTGAAAACAAGGACCCCATTGTCTGGAGGCAGCTCTGGCCTATCCAGTGCCCTAGAACCTACAGGCTTTCTGTTGATGTTACGATTTGTAAGTGATAAGTCATCCTATCCAATATGCCTGCCTTGGAGGAGGGAGAGACCCTGGGATGGGGCTGCAGTCCCACCTGGAGATTGTTGCTGCTTCCTCACATCCCAGCCCCTCAGTGACAGTCAACTCCATCTGTAACCTCTCCTCACAGGGAGACTGCTCTCGAAGCCGTAGCTCAGAGGCACATTTCTTTAAGTGTGTAAACTTCTTGCCGGTCCCCCCTCCACAGAGAATGCTTTGGCGTGTGGCTCCATCAGTTGAGAATAACAGCACATGCGTTAGGGTGTGGGCCTCCAGGAGGTGTCCACCTGTCCTTGCCGTCCAGGAATGTGTTATCTCTGATCAAGGGGCTTGGATGGTTTTTAGTTCCTCTGGAATCACTATCTGGACAGCTGAAGGTAACCAGGACCATTTCAACATTTACTGAAACTGCACCACACGTCAATTCCAAGCACCAACGATGCAGTCTCCCTCGTAAGGAAAACCTGCTACCCGGGCCCTGCCCCGGACCCCGCTCTGGGCCTTTTTCTCACCACACACATGCTGTCCAGGAAACAAGCCAAGAGTCCTCCCTGAGAGGACGCTGTGAAGAAACCGATGTCTAAATAAAGTCAAGTCTTCTCTGAGCACCTTGTGATCACTATTCCAAGAACATTTCACACGTGCCCTCCTGCTCCATATAAAGGACGCCTCTCTGCTGGCCAGGAAGGCCAGGGGAGGCACAGTCCATCAGGGGGCTGAGCCAGGCCAGCTTCTAATTTAACTGCGGTCTTTGGTAGGAAATATGCAAAGAATATTTAAACAATGACACATAACCAAAACTATCAGGCAGGGCTTATAGGGGTTAGTCATTTGTTTTCATCTAAAATTAAATTCAGTGTTTTTTGCAGAACGTTGATTTAGTCGCTCCAGGTTCTTGTCTGAAATAGATTTGCATCTCTCTCTGTCTTTCTCTCTCTCTCCCCCAACTCACACCTCTTCCCCTCTCTCCCTCTCTCCCCATCTTTTTCTCCCTATTGTCCTTTCCATCTCTCTCCCTCTCTGCCTTTCTCTTTCTCTCCTCTCTCTGCCTCTCTCCCCTTCTCTTTCCTTATGTCTCAATTTCCATCTCACTCTCCCCCTCTTTCTTTCTCCCTCTTTCTCTCTCTCCCTCTCTCTCTTTTTCCCCCTCTTTCTTTCTCTCCCTTTCTTTCTTTCCTTATCTCTCTCACACTCTTGCTCTCACCCCCCTCTCTCTTTGTTTTTGTCTCTCTCTCCTTCTCCCTTCCTCCCTCTCTCCCTTCCTCCCTTCATCCCTCCCTCCCTCTCTTCCTTCCTGCCTTCCTTTCTCCCTGTCTCTTTCTCTCTCTCCCTCCTTCAATTCTCCATACCCTCTTCTTTGAATAGAACCTCTACTTGAGTTTGTTTTGTGGCATCCCCAAGAGTTCTCTCAAACACCCAAATGTGGGAGCTCTTTGCAAGGGCTGACTTCCCCACCAGGCTGCTGGTTTGTGATCTACTTGCCAACAGCATTTGCTTCAAACTCTTGTTGTTTTCATCAGCTGTATCACCTTCTACTACCAGTCTTGACACCAAATAAATGCCCAAATATTTATGGAAGTTACTGCCTTGCTCTGTCCCTTCCCATCTGTCTATTTGTAGACCTTTTAAGAGAATCAACCATGGCATTAAGGAACTTGGGACAGGGTGTATCTCCAGGGACCATGATCCCTGGGGATTTCAAGTTGGAAGCTGTTTTATAAAGGTGAGGGCACAGAACAGTGGGTGTGTCAATGTTCAGTTCATTCTGTGTTTATATTTGCATTGATCAGCTCATGTGAGCTTAATAAAATGCTCTACACTGGGTGGCTTAACAGCAGACATATTTTCTCACAGTTCTGGGGCCTGTAAGTCCAAAATCAAAGTGCTGGCAGTTTCAATTCCTCCTGAGGACTCTTCCTGGACAGCTACTCTGTGAGTTCATACGTGGCTGAAGGAGAGAGAGAGCTTTGATGTCTGGTCCTATTCTTATAAGGGTACCGATCCCATCTCAAGGACCCCCACCATCTGGACATCAGCTACAACCAATTACCTTCCAAAGTCCTTCCTGACACTGTCATGTTGGGGGTCAGAGCTTCAACAATGAAACCTTTTGGAGGGAGGACTCAATACTGAAGCTTCTTCTCTGATAAAGTACGGCTTTAGAAAACAAATGCTTTATAAATATCAAGGCATCTTTTTGTTAATACCAGTGTCATTTGAGCCACATCTTGTGTACAATGAGCTTCCATGAGGCACAAGGGGTCTCCAGCACAGACAGCTGGTTCTATCAGTGGCTGCTCACTGAGAGTTGAAGGGAATGGTCTGTGTTTCATGAAAAGATGGGGAAAGACCAGGCCTACTGGTTTGCTTTTGTAAATTTGAAACCAATGGACATTTCCAATCTGGCAGGAAAATATTTCTTTTCTTTTTCATTTCCTTTAATTGTTCAGATTATCTTAGGAAGCTCATTCCCAAGATGCTCAGAAAGTAAACACTTAGGTGTGCTTATGAAGAAAACCAGACCTACTGTCGCCCAGGACGGTTCCTTTGTCATTGTTATTGTTCTGGGTTTTGTCTACAGCCATATGCTTGTAATGGGCAAGTTCCCATTCCCATTCCATCTCTCAGCTCTTCCCTCCCCGGGGTTGATTCTGAGAAAAGGCTTCAGAATAAGGAAGCATGGGAAGTCCCCAAGTTCACAAAACCCCCTAGTCCCTGGTGAACAAACAGTAGTGGGAGAGCTACCTAAGCTTGTTTACCCAAGCTGTATCCATTATTACCCAGGCTGTAACCCTGCGCCGAGCTAACTGGAACATTTTGCTTCTGTACTGGCCTGCTTTCTTAGCTACGCAAAAAGAGTATAAAAGACAACCTGCCCTCCACTTCGAGGCTGACTGCCTCTCAGAGCAGCAGTCCCCTGCGCAGGTGTAATAAAGCACCAATTAATTACATCTAACCGGGGTCTGAGTCTATCTTTTCAGGTCACAACAGGTGCGACAGGCTGCATTTCTATCATTCCCATATTGGCTCAGACCAATAAACAAACCCATAACTCAAACAATACAACAGAAACAACGGATGAAAAATAAAAATCACATGCTTTGCAACATTAACTCAGAATTTCTCTTTTTATATTGAAAAAATAGCATAGTACCAATAGTATCATAGCCCCTGTGAGAAGTCTGATAAGATATCTAAAGAGTTTCACAGGGAAGAGGAGGTTGCATTGAGGGTGATCATTTATCAGAACAAACTTTCTTCCCTCTGCATGACATACGTGTATCATGAAAAACATTGTCTACGGGAATAAAATCAGATAGGCAGAAATCTTTCCTTTTTTCTCGCAAAATAGCAAATCTCCTAAGCTTCACCACCTCCCATTCCTCCTCCCATGCTGTCTTTCCAAAAATAATTTTTAAAAATTAAAAAATTGCCATTTCTGTCTGAAAAAATCATTGGGGGGAGATCCAAAGAAACTTCTAGGACTTGAAATCTCACAGGAAAAAGTGAGCACCAGGAGGCATTAAAACCCATTTAAGAAAAAAAACCTTAAATAAAATATGGGAGAGAACATTGGAATCTTTAAACTTGCATGGCTCCATATGTAAAATCTTAAAAAGGGAAAGCAACATAGTGATGTTTTTATATAATTTGACATATGCTTTATTGAGAGAGAATTATACTATTTGGTAATTACCAAAATTACTACTTCTCAAATTCTCTTAATTACCTCATGTTAAACACGTCAGTCTGTCCTCATTTTTCAGCAGAAATTCTCAATTTTTTTTGTGGCAAAATAGTGCAGATAGCATCTAAAATTCATTAAATGACAGACACATCATGTCTTTGGACCTAACAGAGTTGTTTCCACAGTTTCAAATTTTACATCAAAACTATCAAGGGGGAAAAAATACAAATTCAAAGTGCCTAGTGTCCAGTCTCACATGACACAAAGGACCTCTGTGACCTAACATGGGGGATGGGCTTCTCCCCAGGCACTAAGCAGTTGGCTCTGAAGTGGACAGCAGCTGGGAGTCCCACAGCTCAGTCCTGATAATATCTACCTGGAGACAGCCTTGTATCCCCCCGGGTGAAGGCTGATTCCCACACATCCACCCCTTTCCTGCCCAGCAGTGCCAGTGTCCAGCCAGAGTCCAAGTTGTGGTTACCAGGAGCTCTCTTTGTGTTTGGTTACTTCCTTAGAATGGCTCACAGAACCCAGGGAAACACTCACTAATGTATTCTAAACAATACTTTAAAGGGATCAAATAAACAGTAAGATGAGGAGTTATAGAGGCTGAGGTCTAGAAGGGTCCTGAGCACAAGAGTGTCTGTTGCCATGGACACTAACCTCCTGGCACATGGATGACTCATGGCCCCTGAACCCTGCATTGGGGGACCTTTAGTGGAGACTTCATTGGATAGCTGTGATTTACCACCATGTAGACATATGATAGGACAGAGGAGTTGTCACCTAACATTAATAGACCAAGTGGGGAAACCCAGCAAAGCCTGTCTCTTCAGACTGTGCTTGAGGTCTGACTAGCACCCTTCCTTGCTAATAGGGGATGGGACCTCTCTGGGAAATGAGGGTCTTATGATTCATAATCAGAAAGTGAGGGGGAGATAATCCTTGGACAACTGAGGCAAGGAAGAGAGAAGGTCAGAGAGAGGGTCTGTTTTGTGTGGCCTAAAGTGTTATAACAAGGGCTTTTGGAGTTAAGAGCCAAGAGCTGTGATGAAGATCAATACATCATGATATCACAACACCCAACTACAGGCTTCATGTCCAGATTTACTTTGAATCAAGAGAAAAGTTTACCTTTCTAAAAATCACAGAATTCTGCATCCAGTCTAGTGTCTTTCTGGATGTGTCATTGTTTTAAAGGACAGAATTAGAGTGGGATACTTTATCAAGGTGGGCTTTGTGGTCATTTCCTTTGGGATGATGTTGATACCCATTACCCATGAGATAATGGATACATGATTATTTCAAGTGCTTATTAATACCTCCTTGCACATATATGCAGTGGGGAAGGATTGTATCAGTGTGGGTTTTGTTCCAAAGCAATCACAACCCAGTTTGGAATTTGCCAGAAGGATTATCAGGAAGGTGTGCAAAATCTACGTGGGTCTGGAGATCAAAACTTGGCATGAAGCACATACAAGATACTGCCATAGGCTCCAAGACACTGTTTGTCAACATGCCAGTCTCTAGTAATGATGCTTGGACCTCCTATCCCATCCTGATCACCTGCTCAGGTAGGGTCCCATCTTGATTACCTGCTCGACAGGCAGGGCCCTGAATGGATGGGCTTCAGTCTCATGCTTGCCTCTTGGGAAGAATACACATTTGCCCCATTTGGCACCCTGAAAGAAAGAAAGATGCCTTGATCTACCTCAAAACTCAAGTTCACACTGTGAAAATTTACTTCCCCCAAAGGTGAATTTAGATGCCGCTATAGACTGAATGTTTGCATCTCTCCGAAATTTATGTTAAACCCCTCATGCCCCCATGTGATAATATTAGGAGATGGGGTGCTTGGGAGGTGATTAGGTCACAAGGGTGGAACCCTCACAATGAAATTAGTGGCCTAATAAGAGGGGACATGATGGGCCAGGCAGAGTCGTTCTCACCTGTAATCCCAGGACTCTGGGAGGCCAAGGTGGGAGGATCCCTGGATCTCAGGAGTTTGAGACCAACCTGAGCAAGAGCAAGAGCCCTTTTATACCAAAAATAGAAAAATTAGCTAGGTATGCTGATGGGCACCTGTAGTGCCAGCTACTCAGGAGGCTGAGGCAGGAGGATAATTTGAACCTAGGAGTTTGAGGTTACTGGGAGCTATGACGACACCATGGCACTCTACTCTGGTCAAGAGAATGAGACTCTGTCTCAAAAAAAAGAGAGAGAGATGAGAGAGCATACTTACCAATCTTCCTCCCTCTCTCTTTCTCTGACACATACACACATATGAAGACACAATAAAACAAGGCAGGTCTCTGCAAACCAGGAAGAAAGCCCTCCCCTGAACCTGTCCATGGTGCACCCTCTTCTCAGATGCTCAGCTTCCAAAACAGTGAGAAATAACATTTATTCCTTTTTATACAGTCACTGCCTGTAGCATTCTGTTCTTGTCCTGCTCCAAGAAGACTAAGGCTGATGCCAGGTTGGCACATTCAGTCCATCTTAAGAACTCAAAATGTGGTAAAATATGTCACTTGGAACTAAGAGCCATCACTTCATGAAACATTCTGGTTGTTTCAGATATTTTTCAGGCTACAGCAGTAGTGCCCAGACTTTTCGGCACTATTGATGTGTTTCATGCAATATAATATTTTCACGGACGGGGGCATTAGATTGTCTTAAGTGGAGCAAAACCTTGATCCCTTGCACATAACTTACAGAAGAGTTCATGCTCCTATGAGAATCAATGGTGCTGTTGCTGAGACAGGTGGCTGGGCTTAGGCTGTGATGTGAGCGGTGGGGACCGGCTGTAAATAGAGATGAAGCTTCACTTGCCTGCTTCTCCCTGATGACCATGCAGCCTGGTTCCTAACAGGCCATGCCCAAGGTGTTGGGATCACAGACGTAGAATATCTTCCTCAAGTGGGAAAAGACTTCTTTGACACTGACCACACACGTACCCAAGTAGAGACCCATAGCTCACACAGTATGTATGTACGGCCATGCTAGTTTTCACAAATAGAGCCAACAGGCTTCATATGGCTGGTTTCACAATGATTTACGATAGGAGACTGTGGTATTGTCACTTTCCGATACCACTTGAAATATAACTGCCTATTCTTGGTGTAGGCCCAGGGATCCTTAACGAGATTAAAAAGACAAAATACAGTTTGCTGATGGGTTAAGTTAGTTATTTTTATGGGCATTGCTGAAAATCTAAGTAAGTTTCACCTAATCCATTACACGCAATGAATCAGATTCCTTGTGACATCTCTCCCGTGTGACAAATAGGTTTATAAAGCATTACGCACAGAGCATAGTGGTAATCTATCTGCCCAGTGGCTGAAACCCAGGCACTCCTTTTCTTGTTAACAGTTCTAATTTATCACTTCAAAGCATCATAACACACGCAAATAGTTTTCTGCTCAGGAGATAAATAGGATATCAACAGGCAAGTAACACTATTTTACCCCCAAATTGTGAAGGGATAGAGGCATCAATCCACCCTTCTAATACCCAACAGATCTCAGGGATATGATAATGTTTTCATAAGATTATGAAATTGGGCACATTGGAATCCGTGCATCAAACACCCTCATACTTTGAATACTGTCTGCTCCATCCTTTCATCTCAGAGATGCACTCCAAGTGAAGCTGGAGATGTTTGGGTATCTTGAACCATTTTACGACAGCAATATAATTTCTGTAACACACCTCAGCCTATTGCTTTAGTACCACTGACCTCTTGGGGTTGATCATAGACTTGGTAAAACTATTTTCTACCTCAACATTCTTATACTTATCAGCACTTCATTTCCCAAAGATTTCTGTAATTCCATTTTTTAGGTCAATATTTCAGTCACGTTTCCACAAATTCTGAGCAATTTCATAGACAAGAAGTTTTCAGCTCCATTCAAAACCTTGGAAGATTACAATATTCCTCCAGAGGTTGTCTTTTGTGTACATTGATGAGATATTGATGTTTCGGGTATGGCTTTTGGGAAAAACCTCATCATTGGACAACCCAAACGTTATAGTCCTTTAAACATGAATACGTGTTCCTGAAAATATAAAGGATTTATTCACGGAGTAGGGGGAGAGGGAGAAATATTATATATGTTGAAATTTATCTTTCTTATTAGCTACACAATTTCAGAGGCATATGATAAAGTAACAGAGGAGCACCTGTCCCTTGGACAAAATTTAAACACTAAAGATAATCCCAGTTGTACCAGAAAGTAAATCCTTCCTACCACACATTGTTATGACACCAAAATTGACCTTGTGGTACATTTTTGGAGAGGCGCGGATCATGAAAGAGCTCTTTCAAGACCACTTTATTTCATCTTTGGCAATACAAGTACCTTGTATTGATTGCCAAGTATCTTCAACCATCATCCTGTTTTCAGGATGATAGCACACGGGAAGACCATACCCAAACATAGACAGGTCCCTTGTGGTCACCTCTCCTGGCAAAATATGTCCAGACCAACCATGGACACATTATTTGGCCAGAGGGACACCCAGCACATGCGTCTAAAGACTGGTGGTGGCTTCATGCCCATAGCTCAGTGGCTAGGGCGCCAGCTGCATATACCGGCCTGGGCCTGCTAAACAACAATGATTACTACAACAAAAAAGTAGCTAGGCGTTGTGGCAGGCACCTG
>CAUYQV010025225.1:0-12250 GCA_963574575.1 Galagoides demidoff | reverse complement strand
CCAACCCTCCAACTCCTGGGCTCAAGCGAGTCTCCTGCCTCCGCCTCCCAAGTAGTTGGGACCACAGGTGCCCGCCACAACGCCCGGCCATTTTTTGGTTGCAGCCATCATTGTTGTTTGGCGGGCCCAGGCTGGGGATTTGAACCCGCCACCTTAGGTGTACGTGGCTGGCGCCTTAGCCGATTGAGCCACAGGCGCTGAGCCATCAACAACTAATTATTGAGCCTTTCCTGTGCCCCAGACACTATTCTAGGCTCAACAACCAAGGTGCTGTGGGGAAGAGACACACTATAATACAATAAACCAGAGACATAAGTACAGAGAGTCATTGATGACAATAAGTGGTATGGAGGCGAGTGGTGGCTCATACCTGTAATCCCAGCACTCTGGGAGGCCGAGGTGAGTGGATCACCTGAACTCAGGCATTTGAGACCAGCCTGAGCTAGAGTGCGAGATCCCGTCTCTAAGAATAGCTGGGCATTGTGGCAGGAGCCTGTAGTCCCAGCTATTCAGGCCGAGACAAGAGAATCTCTTGAGCTCAAGAGTTGGAGGTTGCTGTGAGCTGTGATGCCATGGCATTCTACTGAGGGCAGCAGAGTGAGACTGTCTCAAAAAAAAAAAAAGTGGTATGGAAAGGAATACGGCAAGAAAGGAAGATAGGGAGTGCTGCAGAGTAGGGGTGGTGTTGCTATGTTTGATGAGTGGTCAGGGAAGTCCTTACTGAAGACTTTCTGACATTTTGAGAGAAGGGAGTTCCTGCTGGCTGTCATAGCACATGCAAAGGCCCTGTGGTAGGAACATGCTTCTCTAAAGAACAGCAAGGGGGTGAGTGTTGCAGGAAGGAGTGAAGAGAGGCAGGAGATCAGGAAGGGAGGGGACAAGGGGCTTTGGAGGTAGAGTTTGAAGGGTCCACCCTTGAGGATAAGGACTTTATTTTGTTCCCTGCAGTGTCATCAGCACCTAGACCAGTACCTGGCACAGGGAAGATATTCAGTGAGTGTTTGTTGAAAGATTAGGGAATGTTGACACCAGAGCCAAGCTGTCTCCAAACTCAGAGGCCCAAGGCTAGACTTTAACATCTGTTGTCCCATCCAAAGATAGTGGACTGAGGCCCAGAGAGGCAGAGACATACAAGGCAGGACCCACCCCTGTGCACCTACACACAAGTCAAGTATGGTAGTTCAGAAAGTAGATTCTGGAGCCAGGCCATCCGCATTAGAATCCCACTGTGGGCAAACAGCTTCACCTTTCTGGGCCTCAGCTTTCCTCTTATATAAAATGGGAATTCCTCTGATAAAGCAAGTTATTTTGTACACAGTGCTTATCGAACCGGCTGACACATGCATTGTATATTATTACGATTATTTCAGAGAAGGACATGGGGGCCCCTCCCTTCAGAGGGTGTGAGGCACAATGTTTTGCTTTCTGGCTTCAGCTAAAACAGCTGGCCTTAGGCTGTCCTCAATTTCATCATCTGAACTATGGAAGCAGGTGCTTGGCCTCTTATTAGGGACCCTGGAGACCTAGAAATGCCCCTGTCCCCTGATTTCCCATCTGGGCATTCACACACACTGTGTTGCCTTGGTACCGGCGGGGGTCAATTAAGGCGTGGTCTGCCACCTCTGAGCTGTGACCTCAGCAAGCCTCCTGCCTCCTCTGAGCCTTGGAATGCCCATCCGGGTAATGGGGAGGCTGGACAACGTGGGGTTCTCTTAGCCCCCCCCTTTCTGTCCCTCCAGCTCGGGGACAATAGACAAGATGTTTATCCCCCGCCGGCGCACATGTTGTTCGCGGTAATGACAGTAATCAGCAGCGCTAATGCCGCATTCTCTCTGCGCCAGTCAATTCGCCTAATTACCGCCTGGGAAGCCGGATTATTTAAATTTAAATGGTGATTTATTGCGAGCTTAATCAATGCTATTTTCTCTCCCCCCTCTTCCCCTGGGACGGGGCAGGAGGGGAATTGGAGCTCCTCCAGCCCCACCCTAAGGACACCCCCTTCTCCTGGAGGAGGGGACAGGGGTAGCCTGGTGTGCCCTTGTCCCTTTCGCCTAGGACCTCAGATTGACACCATTCACTGCCTTCTCATAATAACAGCAAAAAACTTATACATAAAATAGAAGTATTAGTAACATAACAATCCTAAGTCTTAGTAATGAAGTCTGAGTAATA
Organism: Galagoides demidoff; assembly: GCA_963574575.1. NCBI lineage: Eukaryota > Metazoa > Chordata > Mammalia > Primates > Galagidae > Galagoides > Galagoides demidoff. The sequence continues at coordinate 10,078 of CAUYQV010025225.1, read as the reverse complement.
ATAAAATTAGAAATCTATACATATGTATCTGTATTATACATATTCTATTTTCCATATTATAGGTTATATTGTTTTGTTTATTTCTTTATTTATGTATCTTGGCCACTAGGATGCCAGATGCTCCAAGACAGCTGGGTCTCAGCGCTTACTAAGGTGCCAGACCCGCCATAGGTGCTCAGTAAACGGCAGGCCCCAACAGCCCTGCAAGCACCTCTGATGTCCCATATTGACTACTTGCTTCGAGCTGGGCTTGTCCTGAGAGACTTTACAAATACTGCCTCGTCCATCCCTTCCTCAGCCCTTCCTCAGCCCCCTGGAGGACGTTTGGTTCTTTTTTTTTTTTTCTTTTTTTTTGAGACGGAGCCTCAAGCTATCCTCCTGGGTAGAGTGCCATGGCATCACAGCTCATAGCAACCTCCAACTCCTGGGCTCAAGTGAGTCTCCTGCCTCCGCCTCCCAAGTAGCTGGGACCACAGGCGCCCGCCACAATGCCCGGCCATTTTTTGGTTGCAGCCATCATGGTTGTTTGGCGGGCCCGGGCTGGGGATTCGAACCCACCACCTTAGGTGTACGTGGCTGGCGCCTTAGCCCATTGAGCCACAGGTGCCGAGCCTACCCTGGCCAATTTCAAGGTATCTATGTGAAGTCACTGAACATGAGAATTGGTTCAAGCTGACTCCAGCACATCATTGGACAGAGCCTCTGAGCGTAGGCTCAGCGGAGGTCACATGGAGGGAAATTTCCATGTTTTGATAGAGGTCGTAGGGATGGAAGCTCCTGCCCCTCAGAAAGTGGCCGTTGCCGGAACATGCTAAACTCTGGCAATGAAATGATGCAAAATGCTATAAATAAAAATAAAGGATCCCAAATCTCAAAGGAATAACCTGCTGAAAATAGGACAAGACAGAAGATTCAAATGAACAGAAAGTGCTGTTTGTTATCATGTGTTGGAAACAAAAGCCAGTGATAACCTCTGCAAAAATGAGTTAATGAAATACGAGTCCCTAAAGCATTTAGCAGGCCCCGCAGAAGTGTCACCTCCTCTTTATGGCTTTTCTCTGGTAGAAAGAATTCCTCCTTCCTTAGCAGATACATATCCTTAGACTCGGCTGCTTTTTTATTTTTAGACTTGAGTTGCATTTAGGATGTATTTTACAGGATTACAAAATACACATACTGTCCAAATTCCATAGTTTGGAAGAGAGGCCTTTTGCCAAATGAATTTTCAAAGGAGGTGGGGTGGGACAACAGGAAGAACATAGCTCTGGGGGCTTGGTCAATTATAGGTTCAAGCTAACCTCTTGGCCTCGGTTTCTTCATTCTTAAATGCCTTCCAAATAAGGTTGACACAGAATGAAATGACATAAGACATGTCAGGTACCTAACACATCACCTGTTACATGTTAAAGATGGAAGAAGTCCCTATTCTCTTCATTTTGTAGGTTAAACATTTCTGCTTGGTTCAAATGTCTTTTTTACTTTTTTTTTTTTTTTTTGTAGAGACAGAGTTTCACTTTATCGCCCACGGTAGAGTGCCGTGGTGTCACACAGCTCCCAGCAACCTCCAACTCTTGGGCTTAGGTAATTCTCTTGCCTCAGCCTCCCCAGTAGCTAGGACTACAGGTGCCCGCCACAACACCCAGCTATTTTTTTGTTGCAGTTTATCTGGGGCTGGGTTCAAACCTGCCACCCTTGGTATATGGGGGCGGTGCCCCGCTCACCGAGCCACAGGCACCGCCCTAGAGACAGGGTCTTGCTCTTGCTCAGGCTGGTCTCAAACCTGTGAGGTCAGGGCAGTCCACCAGCCTGGGCCTCCCAGAGTGCTAGGACTTTACATTTTTGAAGACCTTGTTTTCCTATAGATGAATTAGTTCCTTTATGCAGTCTCCTGACAAATACTTAGAGATAGGAAAAATTTCTGTGGACTGAATTATTGATTCCATTGCCTTTATTTTATTTATTTATGTTTTTGGAGACAGAGTCTCACTTTATTGCCCTCTGTAGAGTACCATGGCATCATAGGTCACAGCAACCTCAAACTCTTGGGCTCTGGCTCAGCGCCTGTGGTTCATTGGCTAGGGCATCAGCCACATACACTGGAGCAGGAGGGTTTGAATCCAGCCTGGGCCTGCCAAACAACAATGACAACTGCAACCAAAAAACAGCTGGTGTTGCAGTGGGCACCTATACTCCCAGCTACTTGGGAGGCTGAGGCAAGAGAATCGCTCAAGCCTGAGAGTTGAGGTTGCTGTAAGCTGTGATGCCATAGCACTCTACCTAGGGCAACATAGTGAGACTCTGTCTCAAAAAAGAAAAAAAAAATTCTTGGGCTCAAGTTATCTTCTTGCCTCAGCCTCCTAAGTAGCTGGGACTATAAGAGCCCACCACAGTACCTGCCTGGCTATTTAGAGATGGGGGTCTCGCTCTTCCCCAGGCTGGTTTCCAACTCATGAGCTCAAGCAGTCCACCTACCTCAGCCTCTCAGAGTGCTAGAATTACGAGTGAGTCACCACGCCTGGCTTCTATTGGCTTTATGTATGTATGTATTTATTTGTAAGTAATGATAGGGTCTCACCATGTTGGAGACCCAGGTTGGTCTCTAACTCTTGGCCTCAAGCAAGTGATCCTCCTGCCTTAGCCTCTCAAAGTGCTGGGATTACAGATGTGAACTATGGTGCCCAGTGCCACTGTCTTTAATATCTAGTGGTTTTCCAAAACTAGGACACAGGTAAGTTCTTGGGCTCAGAAGTCAGGTAGACCCCCTACCCACATAAGAGGTAAGATTACCCAAAAGTTGCTCTTTTTTTTTTTTTTTTTTGCAGTTTTTGGCCAGAGCTGGGTTTGAACCCACCACCTGTGGCATATGGGGCCAGCACCCTACTCCTTGAGCCATAGGAGCTACCCACAAAAGTTGCTCTTAAATGTGGACTAGCATGCTAACAGGATGTAATAAGGGGACTGTTCGTGATCAAGCCTTGCCAAATTAAAGATATAACTGAAAATGATACTTGTGCCCCTTTCTTCTTTGCTTTAACTTTTCAAACTCTGGGGTTCGTTTCCCTAGAGCCACAGCATCTTATTTAACCCTCACACTAACCCTATGGGGCTAGGACGATTCCCATTTTGCGGATGTGAAAACTGACATTCCGAGAAGTCGGTGCATTCACTCAACAATGTTCCCTATGCACCTACTACATGCCAGGCCCTGTTCTAGGGGCTGGAGATGGAGCATGGACAAAACAGGCAAAAATGCCTGCCTTCCTGGAGCCAAGCTGACATTAATAAGGCAATAAACAAGATAAGGAAGTGAAATATAGAGTAAGTCAGTCACTGCTAAGTGCCCTGATAAAAATAAAGCAGAACAGGAGCCTGGGGGTGAGGGAGGCTGCAATTTAATTTAAGCCGCTCAGGGACTTTCTCTTGTAGCTAACTCTTCAGAAACTTGCCTGGGGTTACTAGGTGTTGACAGGGCAGGCACTGGGATCATTGTTTGGCTCTAAGGTCAGTGCTCTTGTTTCAACAGGCCTCTTTTTCAGGAAGCAGGGCTGCTGTCCTCCAAGCAGGGTGTGTACTTGTGATCCTGTGTGTCGTGTATGGTGTCTATGAGTGTGGTATGTTGCTCCAGTGGACCCCATGAGCACCCAGGCTTCTCCATAGACACCTTCCAGGGGCTGAGGCCTCCCATTGTTGGTTTTCATGGAAACTTGGCAACTTTCTACTCACCCCGCCCTGAGCCCTGCACCCTGTACCACATTCCAGTGGCTTCATCTATGTGCCTTGGAGCCCTGCCAAGGCTGGGCCTGGGACAGGTTGCCATGGCAATCTCCCCACTCTTTCCAGATAAGAACTTCTTAAGGATGTCGGGCTTGAAATAGTTCTAGCCTGCTCTCAGCCTGTAGGAGGGTGAACTTTGTCACAGTGAACTGAATAAGGAAACTTCCTCATCCTCTCAGCCTCTGAATTTGTGTACTCTGAATCCTCATGGCAGGGTGTGCTCCAGGGTCCCCCAGCTTTAGGATTGGGGACGGTTTTGCTTAGATATTGGGAAATCCTCTTGCAGTTGTTCTATTTCAGTTGTTATATTCAGAACTTGCCTTTGAGAGCCCTCTAAAACAGAAAAAAAAATTTTTTTTTGAGACAGAGTCTCACTATGTCACCCTCTGTAGCGTGAGTGCGGTGGCATCACAGCTCACAGTAACCTCAAACTCTTGGGCTTAAGTGATTCTCTTGCCTCAGCCTCCCAAGTAGCTGGGACTATAGGTATTTTTTTTTTTTTTTTGAGACGGAGCCTCAAGCTAGCCCCCTGGGTAGAGTGCCTTGGCATCACAGCTCATAGCAACCTCCAACTCCTGGGCTCAAGCAAGTCTCCTGCCTCGGCCTCCCAAGTAGCTGGGACCACAGGCACCCGCCACAACGCCCGGCCATTTTTTGGTTGCAGCCGTCATTGTTTGGTGGCCCGGGCTGGGGATTTGAACCCGCCACCTTAGGTGTACGTGGCTGGTGCCTTAGCAGATTGAGCCACAGGCACCGAGCCAGCTGGGACTATAGGTACCTGCCACAATGCCCGGCTATTTTTTGGTTGTAGTTGGCCGGGGCTGCATTCGAACCCGCCAGCTCCAATGCATGTGGCTGGCACCCTAGCCGCTGAGCTACAGGCGCTGAGCCTAAAACAGAACATTTTTTAAAAGCTCAACTTTGTTAAGGTAGGCATACAATAAAATGCACCTATTTCAAGTTTACTGAAAGAAGTTCTTCTCTGGAAGGTAGATGGGTAAAGACCACTACTGTCAGGATATATTACTTTTCCATATTCCTCAAAATTCTTCCTGCAGCTTTGCAAATTGTTCCCGCTCTCCCTGTCCCCCAACCCCAGGCAACCCTTGATCTGCCATTTTTCACCATAGATTGTTTTGCCTCTTCTAGAAGTTCCTGTGAATGGAATCATTCAGTCCATGGGCTTTTATGGCAGGCTTCTTTTGCTTGGTATAATGTTTCTGAGATTGACCTGTGTAGTTGCTTGTATCAGCAGCTCAGCTTTTGAGACCAGAGTGTTTTAGTGACTAGTTATAGGCAGTCATCTATGGGAAGTGCTAAGGGGAGTCACTGCCATTCATAAGAAAGGGATGGCTGGGCCTGAAGGGGATACTTCCAGGAGGTGTCAGCAAGTGAGAGAGTGAGGAGGCTTGAAAGATGAGAGAGGAGAGATGAGGGAGAGAGCAAGAGAGGGAGGCAGAGAGAGGGAGTAACTGATTAGGCTGAGATCACACAGCCGGATCCAGATTTGAACTGTTTCCTGGCTCAGTTCCCAGTGTCTTCTCCCGTCTCACTGCTGTGATTCTAGGCGCTGGCCTTGGGTGCTGGGGTGAGAAACTGTCATCTGTCCCATGATTCCCCATTGTTTAGTGATTGAGTCTGGGGATGGTTGGCTGGTCCACAAACCCCAACATCTGAAATCCACATGTGGGGCATTAAAATCGTTAAATATTTGCCTAGGAAAGTTTGCTTAAGAAACTCACATCCCTGGGCATCGTTTGTGGCTCAGTGAGTAGGGCATCGGTCCCATATATCAAGGGTGGTGAGTTTGAACCTGGCCCCGGCCCCAAACTGCAACGAAAAAATAGCGGGGCGTTGTGGTGGGAGCCTGTGGTCCCAGCTACTCGGGAGGCTGAGGCAGGAGAGTCGCCTAAGCCCAGGAGTTGGAGGTTGCTGTGAGCTGTGTGACACCATGGCACTCTACCGAGGGTGATAAAGTGAGACTCTGTCTCTACAAAAAAAAAAGAAAGAAAGAAAAAGAAACTCACATCCCTGATTCCCTTATAGCTCTGTCCATATTTTGAGCTCCCCTGGATATGGTGTTATATTTATAACTTTATACTGTGACAAATACACCATTTGGACAAGGGAGAGAGAGAAAGTGATTATAGTCCTAGGGCTTCAGAACCAAAGTGGCCCCGGGATAGTTTAGCTCAACTCTCTCATTTTAGAGATGAAGAAATAGAAGCTAAAGAGAGGAAGGGTCAGCCCCTGTGCTCTCATTCTCAGATGCACCCCCTTTTGTTCACCTGGGGTGCTTATTTTTCGAATCTTCCCTGGGAACTTTCTCCATAGGGCCTGCGCACACTCTTTTTGTATCAGAGACTGCAAGGGGGTTCTGGGCTAGGTCTGGTTGCTCAAGGGCACAGAAAGCCAATTACTGAGATGAGGATTGCCAAGGAAGAAAGTAAGTTTTTCTGTTTTTTTTCTTTTTTTTTTTTAATTGGATAGGAAAGAGCCCTTCAGCGGATTCTCATTCCTCTTCTAAGAAAAGACTTTTTAAAATTTCAAATTAAGGGCAGCGCCTGTGGCTCAGTGGGTAGGGCCCCGGCCCCATATACCAAGGGCGGTGGGTTCAAACCCAGCCCGGCCAAATTGCACCAAAAAAAAAAAAAAAATAGCTGGGTGTTGTAGTGGGTGCCTGTAGTCCCAGTTACTCGGGAGGCTGAGGTAAGAGAATCGCCTAAGCCCAAGGAGTTGGAGGTTGCTGTGAGCTGTGACTTCACAGTACTCTACCGAGGGTTAATAAGTGAAACTCTGTCTCAAAAAATAAATAAGTAAATAAATAAATAAAATTTCTGATTAATATGAGGATACAATTAGGTTACAATGTTTGCTTTTGTTAGGTAAGGTCCCTGTGGTAGTTGTGCCCCTTACCCCAGAGACGTGCTATATATCCTTACATTGTGCCTTTACGTGAGAGCTCAGCAATCCTCCTCCCTCCTCCTTTCTGTCCCTTCCCCTCCCCCCAATTGAACTGAATTGAGTTTTTCTCTTGTGTGGACATGTATTAGTTCGTCTACTGGCTTCATATTAGTACGGAATACATTGGATACTTGCTTCTCCATTCTTGTGATACTTTAGTAAATAGAATGTTCTCCAACTCAGGTGGTGCTTGTGGCTCAAAGGAGTAGGGCACCAGCCCCATATACCGGAGGTGGCAGGTTCAAACCCGGCCCCAGCCAAAAACTGCAAAAAAAAAGAATGTTCTCCAACTCTCTCCAGGTCAATACAGAAGATGCAAGGTCTCTATCTTTTTATGGCTGAATAGTACTCCGTGGTACACATATACCACAGTTTATTAATCCATTCATGGGTTGATGGGCATTTGGGTTGACTCCACATCTTGGTGAGCTGTGCTAAGAAAGGATTTTTAATGTAAGTGATGTCAACCAGGAGACGGGGGAAGAAAGAAACCTTCTCTCCTACTGATGGAAACCAAGGGCTTTTAACTAGAGGCTACCTACATTGGTGCAGGTTAGTGAGGGATGGTGAGTCTTGGCCTCTGAAGTCTGCTCAGGGGCGTTCAGGATCTCAACTCCTATTTCTTGCAGAAATTCTGCCATTTCTGGGAAATAACTCAGGAAGGCAAGTAATTAGTTACAAATTATAGGATTCTTTTGTCATTAAGCCCCACTGGCCTGAGAATCCAAACCATGAGAGGGAGAGGATTATAAAGAACACACAGGCTTTTTCTTGGGTGGTGCCTGTGGCTCAGTGGGTAGGGCGCCAGTGGGGGTGGGGAGCGGGGTGGGGAGGGGAGTTTCAAACCCGGCCCCGGCCAAACTTCAACGAAAAAATAGCCAGGCATTGTGGTGGGCGCCTGTAGTCCCAGCTACTTGGGAGGCTGAGGCAAGAGAATCACCTAAGCCCAAGAGCTGGAGGTTGCTGTGAGCTGTGACGCCACTGTACTCTACCAAGGGTGACATAGTGAGACTCTATCTGAAAAAAAAGAAAGAAAGAAAGAAAGAACACACAGGGATCATTCAAATTTGTTCACGGAGCAGGTTACAGTTCCCTGCCCTCTGTCTAGAATGTCTGTCTGCTGCTTCTTGGCCTCCTTCTCCACTACTCACACTGGGCCACAGTAGGTGCTTTGCTTGGATGGTCTGTCTGCACGCCTGCCACTCTGTTAGACTGGGAGCTTCTTGAGGGTAGGGACAATGTCTAGTTCATTTCTCATCCTAATGTGTAGTACAATGCCTGCCACATAGTCAAGTGTTCAGTGCATTGTGTTATAACCGGAATGCACATTTGTAAACTTTAAAATGTTTGAAAAATGTTAACTTTTCTGGCGGCACCCGTAGTTCAGTGGGTAGAGTGCCAGCCACATGCACCCAGTTTGGTGGGTTCAAACCCAGCCCGGGCCAGCTAAACAACTATGACAACTGCAACAATAAAAAATTAGCTAGGCCATGTGGCAGGCGCCTATAGTCCCAGCTACTTGGGTGGCTGAGGCAAGAGAATCGCTTAAGTCTAAACAGTTTGAGGTTGCTATGAGCTGTGATGCCATAGCATTCTGCTGAGGGTGACATAATGAAACTCTGTCTCAAAAAGAAAGAAAGAAAAATATTAACTTTTCCTCTCCACCGTTCCCTCTCTCTGCAGATATTAAGCATACATAGCTGTATACATTTTCAAAGACATAAGACTCATGGTACAGAAATGATTCTGTTATTTGCTTCAGGAGGAGAGGCAAAATTTTACCTCTTTCCTCTGTAGGGTCTCTACCTGGGCCTGAAATTAAATTGACAAAAGACAGATTATAGGAGAAATCATCCAGATCTTTACATGTACATGGGAGCCCCCACAGGAAGATGATCAAAAGAAGAGCTGAATGCTTGTATATAACTGGGACAGAGAGCAGTAAATTGTGCAAATGTGACAAGACAAAGGGGCTTGGACAGGGTGGTTAATTGTAGAGGAGTGACTAGGAAGATTAGGCTTAGTTTAATGAGGTTGGCTTGTACAGGTTTGTCCTGACCTTGACTATGGCCTCTGGTGATAAGAATGTTTTTCCTCCTGCTACAGGGAGGACAGTTTCACCCGGGAGCTTCATCTGCTCTCAAAAAGAAAAAGGGTCAGAGTATTCTCCTTGTAGCTGCTGTTTATTAAATGTCTTTAACTCAAAATAATTCTAAATGATGTTAAAAGGCATGTTCTGCCAACCTCCACTTCTTTTCCCCAGTAAATATTATTTTGAGTGAATAAAGTGACTTGTCCAAATCCAGTGAATCGGTTGTCTATTTCTGGGTGATAAAACACTCTTGAATTTAGTGATTTTATGACAATAACCATTTTATTTGCTCAGGATTCTGTGGGTCACCTGTTCCAGGGGGGCTGTGTGGTTCTTCTGCAGGCCTTGCCTGGGATCACTCACCACTGCAGTCAGCTGGAGGTCTGGCTGTTTGGGGCCTCAGCTTGGATGAATTTTTGCTCCCTGTGGTCTTACAACCAACATGCCTGGGCTTCTTTGCATACAGGCGAGCCACAGAGGCTTCTCTCTAAGAAACTGCCTCCTGGGGGCAGATCCTGATGCTTACACGGTTCTGGGGCTTCCTCTAAAGGAAATACAAGCTACAAATATAAACTTAGGTACAGGGCCTTGATGAGCAACTGAGAGGCCCAAAGCTGGAGCCTGAGGAGCTGGGACATCCGCAGTGGGTCTCCTCGCTGTGGGTCCTCATTGAGCCTTCATAACGTCTGTTTTCTTTCTTTTTTTTTTTTTTTGAGCCGGAGCCTCAAGCTATCCCCCTGGGTAGAGTGCCATGGCATCACAGCTCATAGCAACCTCCAACTCCTGGGCTCAAGCGAGTCTCCTGCCTCAGCCCCCCAAGTTGCTGGGACTACAGGCGCCTGCCACAACGCCCGGCCTTTTTTTTGGTTGCAGCCATCATTGTTGTTTGGCGGGCCGGGGCTGGGGATTTGAACCCTCCACCTTAGGTGTATGTGGCTGGCGCTGAGCCATGATGTCTGTTTTCATTCTTACCCTGGGGAATGGGCCAGGGAACTAGCAAAGCAGGGAGCAGGGCCCTTCTCAGTGACACCCCAACTCCTAAGTTTCCTCGTTTTCCTCCCCAATCTGCCTTTCTGCTCTCAAGCCCGCAGTTGAATTGGCTCGGCGCCTGTGGCTCAATCAGCTAAGGCGCCAGCCACGTACACCTAAGGTGGCAGGTTCGAATCCCCAGCCCAGGCCCGCCAAACAACAATGATGGCTGCAACCAAAAAATGGCCGGGCGTTGTGGCAGGCGCCTGTGGTCCCAGC
>CAUYQV010025219.1:0-10835 GCA_963574575.1 Galagoides demidoff | reverse complement strand
GCGCCTATGGTCCCAGCTACTTGGGAGGCTGAGGCAGGAGACTCGCTTGAGCCCAGGAGTTGGAGGTTGCTATGAGCTGTGATGCCATGGCACTCTACCCAGGGGGATAGCTTGAGGCTCCGTCTCAAAAAAAAAAAAATGAGGCTATTGTGAGGATTTGATGAGTTAAGAAATGTAAAGCTCTTCAAACAGCATTTAGCATTTACTCCCTTTAACATAACTCAGTACTGCTAAAGATTAAACAAACATCTTTCAGAACTCAGGCTGCAATGCTACGAGAACCTTCCAAACAATGGAAGGGGACAGTGAACAAAGGTGCTCCTGTTCCACCTGCCACTGGGCGGCCGGACGATAGTGTGTCTGTGGGGGAAGCCTTTGGACCATGCCAGTGTTAGTGACCATGTTTAGAAAGTACAATAAATAATATGTTAGAAAATAGCTACAATAAAAGCACATCTTTTTCTATTTAACAAACTAGGGAATGGGAATTTAGTAGTTAGATTAAAGAGATGAGGAAATCATAACCCAGAAAGAGAAAGGAAGTTGCCCAGTCTGCTGCTGGTTAAAACTTTTACTAAAAATCAGGGCACCCGACCTTTAAAAAAACCAATGCTCTTCAATTAAAGCCCAATTTCTAGTACTCCTAGATGATGAAACATAAAATGTAACAAATACAATACTTTTTTAAAAAGCAGCTAATTTAACTTCAAACTTAAGGTGTTTAACATGTTGATGCCCCCAACCAGGTCCAACTGAGAGTAACAGTTACAGTGTGAAACCAATCGCCTCTCCTGAGGGCGCTCCTCCCTGGGAGCACACCCAGACTTCCTGTTCAACACCACTGCTCCAGTATCAAAAGCTCTGTCTGCCCTGCTCTGCCCTACAGGACCCAGTGGCCCTCTGAGGGGAGGTGACACACACTCCGGCCTTCTTGTCTTCTCGTCTGTCCCTTCTCTGCTTCCTTCCCACGCACTGCTCATCTTCTCACAGAACCCACTGTTATCACTTAAAAAGAGCGTAGCTGTTTTAATTAGGAAAACTACTTGTACTTCAAGTCAGGCAGAAGAACGATGAAGGGAGACATTTCCAAGTGTCAACATGACACTTTCCATCAGAATCAAAGTCAAGTTCAAGTGAGCGAGTGGGCTGAACGGAAACTGGGGAGTGAGCGCTCTCTCTCCTGAGGTCAGGGGAACTGTTTTCTTTAGTTAACTGTAGCTAATGTCAATCCTGTGTTGGTATTGGGGCTTTGAGAGAAGTTGGAAGCAGGAATTTTTGTTTAAAAAACTTCTGATTTTTTAAATGCTAGCAAAAAACCTGTCATTTAAAAATACCCATCACTGGGCAGTGCCTGTGGCTCAAAAGGGTAGGGTGCTGGTCCCATATGCTGGAGGTGGCAGGTTCAAACCCAGCCCCAGCCAAAACAACAACAACAACAAAAGAAAACAGAAATAGGAACCTTAAATGAAAAAAAAACCTATCACTTCTGAATTATACAAATGATTAGACTGACAAAGAAGAATAGAACTTTGAAAAGTAGTGAGACAGTGAGACACTCTAACCGGCCGAGGCGTCTGGCTGAGAGGAAGCCTCCTGCTAGACCGTGAAGTATGGACCCTGAAATCCAGGGAAGGTACTTCATGTCCTTTATCAAATCAGGACATACCTGTTAACTTCCTCACCACCCACACGTGAAGAACAACAGCAGATACACTGCTTTCACTCAATCCCTTCCCCATGAACCAAAAAGTCAGAACTGAATTACTTTTTACACAAGATACAGCTTTCAAGAACAAAATGAGTCAAAGACCATTAAAATGGAACCCAAGAGGAAGAGAAGGGGCATGGAGGACAAAGCTCACCCGTCTGAGATGAATGGTTTTCAGGGTCACTGCACACTCAGACAAAGCCTGTGAAAGACAAAGTTAAGAATTTTAATACAGGCTAGGCACCTGCCACTCAGAGGTTAGGGCACTGGCCACATACACTGAGGCTGGTGGGTTTGAGTTGGCCCAGGCCTGCTAAGCAACAATGACAACTACAACAGCCAAGCGTTGTGGGGGGTGCCTGTAGTCCTAGCTACTTGAGAGGCTCAGGCACGAGAATTGCTTAAGCCCAAAGTTTGAGGTTCCTGTGAGCTGTGACACCACAGCACTCTACTGAGGGTGACAAAGTAAGACTTTGTCTCAAAACAAAAATAAAAAAAAAAAAAAAGGAATTTTAATACAATCAGTTCTTGGTGACTGATCTAACTTTTCTCTTCATTACTCTGGCCACTGCTGGGGAAAGATTTTCCTGCAAATAAGTATTTCCAGGGATATATTTACCTCCAAAGAAAGAATGGAGGAAGGAACATAACTGGCAGATGGAGAAAGTGGGCTGGAGGGAAAAAGAAAAAGAAAAAATACAAACTGCTGCATTAATTCAGGAAATCTAGCTTTTACTAGGCTGTGGGAGAGTGAGCAGAGCTCGACCGCTACGGATTCTGAAGACGCAACTTGGGGAAATGATCACAGGAGGAAAACTGTGATGTAATCGTTTTAATTTTTCGAGATAAACACTAAGCACAAATTGTAGACGTAAAAGTAAAAGAAGAAGATGAATAATCAAGTCTCCAAGATCATCTGCATCACATACCCTTTGGTGGGCTTATAAAAAGAGTTGCAGTTCTTAAAGTATAAGGAGCTAAATTTTACATACTCAACTTTAGCACTGGGATTCAGTGAATCCACAAAAGATACAGAAGGTATCGTCAACTTTCAAAAAAATAAATCCTAATTTGAAATCACTAAATTAAAAAAAATAATAAATGATATAATCAACCTGGCATCAAAGCAGCGGCTGTGAATTGATGAGAGCTGTGCTAAGTGAACAAGCCCCCCCACCCCCGCCTCGGTGCTTACCAGCACTGTCTGTGCATCGGCCAGGTCAAAGGTCTGCTTTAGAGGCGCCAGGAAACAGGCGGGGACAATGTGCTTATAAACAAAATCAGCAAATCCCACTGGTCCGTCTTTACCTCCTGTCAAGAGAACTCAGATTTTCATCTTATGTAAAGCCAGTTAATTAATTCATTACCAAGGAAAACCAACTCCCAGTTTCCGTCCATGATTGGGCTGGGGTTCCACTTCATTTCTACAGAGTTTTATGGAACAATCTGGGAAATGAAGGTTAAAAAAATAGGCTCGGCGCCTGTGGCTCAAGTAGCTAAGGCGCCAGCCACATACACCTAAGGTGGTGGGTTCAAATCCAGCCCGGCCAGCCAAACAAAGATAGCTGCAACCAGAAAATAGCCAGACATTGTGGAGGGGGCCTGTGGTCCCAGCTACTTGGGAGGCAGAGGCAGGATACTAGCCCAGGAGTTGGAGGTTGCTGTGAGCTATGATGCCACAGCACTCTACCCAGGGGGACAGCCTGAGTCTCTGTCTCAAAAAAAAAACAGTAAATTTATCTTACCCCAGAGTTCTACCAACTTTGAAAGGATGATAAAACACGTTTTCTGTGCAATCGGATCTGGATACTCAACTGCTCCTTGGATAACAGTAACCAACACTCTTTCTACATTGTCTGCCCCTGAGGAGAAAAACTTGCATTTAATTTCAAAAAGAACAAGAAAGCCCACCAGAGTTCTCATTCCATGTACAAAAAAGGTCAAAAAGCATTTACAGAGCTACAAATATCCCCCGGTGTCTATTGACTGCGCCTTAAACAATAAAAACACCAGTATGCCCTTGGATATCCTGTACAGTGGAATTCACTACGTTGATCTATACAGTTCCATTTATTTTTAATTTCTGAGTGACTACTTGGCCATAAGACTGAGGGTCAGGTCACTCCCGACAAGCAGCCACTACCGTGTCTGTACTGCTAAGGAATCAACTTAAAATCCTGCCTTAGGAAAAGAACTGAATGTAAACTTTGAAGCCACTGCTCCCCTGCGGAAAGGAACGCAGGGTCTGGGGTCTTGAGGAGGCGCAGAGGCACCCACCCTGGTTGGCGATGACGGCGCTCATCCCGCTGCCCGTGACCGTCTGCAGGAACGCGAAGTAGCTCCGGCGCAGCATCTGCTTCTCCAGCGCCGCGCACTGGTCGTTCTCCTCGGCCGGCCGCAGCAGCACCTCGAAGATGGCGCGCAGCAGCGGCATGAACATCTGCTGCAGGAAGGGCGACACCTGCACCTGCGGGCGGGCGGGCGAGAGCGGGCGAGAGCGGGCGTCACGGCAGGCAGCGCCACGGCTGTACGCAGATCCCACACGGAGCCTCTCCCAGAGCACACAGTCACACAAGGCATTTAGCAAGGGTCGATGTGCAGCAAATCTCCATTACATCCCTGAAAGCCTCAAGTTCATTAATTTCAATACATTCCCTACAGCTTAAAATTCAGGTTAAAATAGGTGGTGATTTCATAATGAATACTGCCATAGAATATTTTCAAATGTAAATCAAGAAATAAATTCTGCTAAATTTATATCAATAAATCTGGTATCAATTTCTATGAGTAAAGGTAAAAAACATCCTTTATAGTATGTTATCAGCCTTCCGAGTAGCTGGGACTACAGGCACCCACCACAACGCCCGGGTAGTCTCAAACTCCTGGGCTTAAGCAATCCTTCCGCCTCCGCCTCCCAGTGCTGGGACTACAGGTGTGCGCTATGGCGCTGGGTGGAGATTCTCAGCCCTTCTGTGCCATACCTTGAATTTGGCTGTAATCTGGTTGATCAGAGGAATGAACTCCTGCAGGTCTTTTGCTTCACAATCTTTGAGCATGTGTTCCGAGGCAGATGGGATAAATGGAAGAACTTCTTCCTCTAGGCAAATAATCATTCGATGAAGGAAAGTGCGGACTCCACTTCTGAGAATGTCCTTTTGTAAGGGACAGCTGAGGGCTGGCAAGAATGTCTGTAAGCAGTCCAGATAAACTTCCGAACAGCCACATTGTTTCACAGTCTGCTTGTTGCTGAAAGCTTTGCTGGTTCGACTATATTAGCAAAAATCAAGCAATTAGATCTAATTATATTCTTTTAATGAGTTAAAGAGCATTCAGAAACAATACACAACAAATTTAAAAATTGACAAAACTAAAAAACCAATTTTTTTTTGTTTTCCACATCATAATTTCTTCTATCTTTTGCTAACAAGGATTTTTTTTTTTTTTTTTTTGAGACAAGAGCCTCACTTTGTGGCCTGCCCTTGTAGAGTGCAGTGGCAACATTATAGTTCACAGCATCCTCAAACTCTTGAGTTCAAGGGATCCTCCTGCCTCAGTTTTTCGTTTTTAGTAAAGATGGGGTTTCGCTCTTGTTCCTGAGCTTAAGTGATCCACTCGCCTTGGCCTCCCAGTGTGCTAGGATTAACAGGTGTGAGCCACCACCTCCGGCTGTTTTTCTTTTTTTTCAGTCAGAGTCTCACTATCAACCTGGGGTTGAGTACTATGGCACCACAGCTTCCAGCAACCTCAAACTCCTGGGCTCAGGCCACCCTCCTGCCTCAGCCTCCTGAGTATGTGGGACCACAGGCATCTGCCACATCCCTGCCTAATTTTTCTACTTTTAGTAGAGATGGAGTCTCACTCTTGCTCAGGGTGATCTCTAACTCCTGACCTCAGGTGATCCAGCTGCCTCAGCCTCCCAAGAGTGCTGGGACTGCAGGCCTGAGCCACTACATCCAGCCTAATATGGTTATTTATAGACTCTGCTTCCAATTACCATTCCAGAACAAAAGGGCCCAAATTAAATTAATAAAATACAGTTGCTATAATCCCTCTAATGCAGTGATTTTCAACTAGTGTGCCATGAAATTTTTAAAGATCATCAATCATAAATTAAATTATTTTCAAAGAAGTTCTAAGCACAATAAGTATACTCTTTTTTTACCTTTTTTTTTTTTTTTTGGTCAACACAATTTAAGTGTGCCACAGAAGTTGAAACTGTAAGTTCAAACGCTCCAAAGATAAAAAAGGATGAAAATGCTGTTCTAACATATGCCAATCTAAATGTTTCACTAAAATCCTGCTGACGAAGTATGTAGAAAAACAGAAAAAAAAAAATCCACTGTCACTAGCCTATACTAAAAACTGCGAACTACCCATCTAAATTTATTAAAAAATCTTGAGAACCATGTTATTTATACAACCTCTCTCATATGTACCTCTTGCTCTGGGATATTCTGAGAACAATTTCTCTGTAACTTCTACTTAGTCTCATTGCCACTTTCATGCTATTGTTATTTGTGTGGGTGGTGGGGAGTCTCCTGCGGCTGCATAGGTGGTCTTTAAGACATGACACAACCAAAGCGAAGCTTCAGGACTTGCTCTTGATGTAACCAAGCCTAACCCAAGATGCCCCAATAGAACCCTGGTGTGTGGAGATTTTAAGGAATCCCTGAAATACACAGACCAAAGGAGCCAGAGAGGCAAAAGTCTGGACAGTTACCAAGGCAGAATGGTGCATGATTGGCTCCCCTCTCCAGCTAAGCTTTGTAATTCACTGGACTTAGAAGGAACAGATTTAGACTTTTTTTGGGAAAATATAGCTTTGGAAATATAGACATGTGTGCTTATCCTAAATGATCCAAACAGGCGGTTCTGTGCTGAAAGACATGCTTTGCAAAGTCAGCTGTGCTCCCACTCACCTGGCGAACCCCACTGCATGGTTGAGACAGTCCGCGAGAGAGGCCTGCCTTTCTTCATCTTGTGCCAGCATCAATTTCTCTAACAGAATTTTAAACTTCTCCATCAGTGGGGCCAACAGATTCCTCATCAGTGCCTGCTTCCTCTCAGCCGGGTACTCACTGTTAACAATCAGTACTCCTGCTGTCTCATAGATGAACAGCTGGTCAGCACTGCTCAGCAAGGACTGGTAACCGTTCTCCTAGAGCGAAATGTAGTTGTATTAAAGCTTTTCTTTCCTGAATTCCTCTCACTTAAATCAGAAAAAGCACAAGAGCAAAAGGAGGTGTAATATATAACATTGACTCACATCAAGTACTTAAAGTACTTAAAATGACAAATCTTTTTCCCAAGACCATGTAATGAAAAAAGACTGAATTACGGGTCAAAAGATGACGGTTCTAATTCCAGCCTTGACAAGTCTTTGCAAATGATCATGTAAGATAATTATTAGTCTTTTTTGTTTCCTTCTGTAAAACTCTTCTACTTACTATTGCACATGAGGTGCACAAAACTGCTCTGAATTTTAGTCTAAAGGCCACACAGACTAATATTTTAAGAATGTTTAAGGGTTTGCAGTGGGTAGGGAGCCAGCCCCATGTACCAGGGCTGGTGGGTTCAAACCCAGCTCAGGCCTGCTAAAACAAAACAAAAATAGTCAGGCTTTGTGGCAGGTGTCCCAGCTACTTGGGAGGCTGAGACAAGAGAATCGCTTGAGCCCAAGAGTTTGAGGTTGCTGTGAGCTGCAGTGCCACAGCACTCTATTGAAGGCAATACAGTGAGACTCTGTCTCAATTAAAAAAAAAAAAAAAAAAACAATGTTTAAGGGTTTAATAAAAATGAAACCCAAATAATACATATACACATGCAACAGTGTTACACCAGACATGAATAAGACTGCAGGGCGGTGCCTGTGGCTCAGTGAGTAGGGCACGGGCGATGTACACAGAGGTTGGTGGGTTCGAATCCAGCCTAGGCCAACTGTAACAACAATGACAACTACAACAACAAAAAAATAGCTGAGTGCTGTGGTGGGCACCTGTAGTCCCAGCTACTTGGGAGGCTGAGGCAAGAGAATCACTTAAGCCCAAGAGTTTGAGGTTGCCATGAGCTGTAATGCCACAGCACTCTACCCAGGGGGACAGCTTGAGACTCTATCTCAAAAAAAAAGAATAAGACTGCAGAGGCAAACATTCCACACACTGGTCAATCCGTATTAACAAATCTTGCTATTTTTTACATTTATGTACTCAGAGAAACCGGAGGTGGGGGGTGGGGAGGTGAAGTACTCTGACGTGCAGGTGTCTGCAACAGAGGTGGTCCCCAAGTCACAAACATCCCCCTGACAAGACGACTTGCAAGCCAGGCTTTACAGGTGACAGATGAACTCCCTGCTCCAATTTACATTCAGATTCAACTTGAGAACAAACTACAGACGCACCTTTATGGCTCAGGGACTCCCAGTGTGCAGGTAAAGACAAATTAACCATGTAATTTACCGCAGCTTCTCACCCGGTGAGATCATGTACAACCTCTGTAACCTAAATACTGAATTTGCGTAAAGAACAAAAGTAGTACTTTACACACTTTTCAGTGTAACCGTGATTTTCACTCAAGAGTGCCCATCAAAATGTACTGTAAAAGTATTTCAACTTCAGGTGGCACTTGTGGCTCAGTGAGTAGGGCGCCGGCCCCATATACCAAGGGTGGCAGGTTCAAACCCGGCCCCGGCCAAACTGCAACCAAAAAACAGCTGGGCGTTGTGGCGGGCGCCTGTAGTCCCAGCTACTCGGGAGGCTGAGGCAAGAGAATCATTTAAGCCCAGGAGTTGGAGGTTGCTGTGAGCTGCGACGCCACAGCACTCTACCAAGGGCAATAAAGTGAGACTGTCTCTACCAAAAAAAAAAAAAGTATCCCAACTTAAATCTCTCTAGTGAAATGGACCCCAAATGAAAGACATAATACTGAACACCATAATCTTAAAAGGTCAAAATCCCTAAAGTCTACAATCCCTATCATCTAAATTTCTGAAAAGTCATCCTGAAAGATTAAAATCCTAAATGTCAAAATCCACACAGTCAAATTCTGGGGAAGGAGTTAAGTGTTTTTGGTTGTAAGCTCGACACTGCAATATGTCAAGTGGAACTGCTGTCACGTTCATTTGGAAAGTGAGTCTGGAATAAAGTACAGAGACTGAGAGATGCATGCGGGCACCAAGCTGACAAGGTGCTGATCTGAGTGGATTAAAGAATCCTGGGTAAAGCATTAGTTTGGATGTGTCTGTAAAGTTGTTTCCAGAAGATATTAGTGAGTCTGAGTGGAGTCGGTGGGGACGACCTGCCCACAGTATGGGTGGGCTCCACCCAGTGAGCCTAGGGCCTGGGAAGAATAGACACAGAGAGTGGACTGTCCCCTCTCTGAGAGCTGGACCGTGTGCTGCTGCCACCTGGGACACCGTGAATCTCACTCCACAAAGTGCATCACATGCTGATTCTGTGACACCGTGTGGACAAAAATGCCGACATCACAATGCTGATTCTGTGACATCGTGTGGACAAAAACACTGACATCACAACACTGACTCTGTGAGCACCGCGTGTGGACACAAAAACGCCGACATCACAACACTGACTCTGAGCACCGCGTGTGGACACAAAAACGCCGACATCACAACACTGACTCTGAGCACAGCGTGTGGACACAAAAACGCCGACATCACAGCACTGACTCTGTGAGCACCGCGTGTGGACACAAAAACGCCGACATCATAACACTGACTCTGTGAGCACCGCGTGTGGACACAAAAACGCCGACATCATAACACTGACTCTGTGAGCACCGCGTGTGGACACAAAAACGCCGACATCACAACACTGACTCTGAGCACCATGTGTGGACACAAAAATGCCAACATCACAACACTTCTGTGAGCACCGCGTGTGGACACAAAAATGTCTACATCACAACACTGACTCTGTGAGCACCGCGTGTGGACACAAAAACACTGACATCACAACACCGACTCTGTGAGCACCGTGTGTGGACACAAAAATGCTGACATCACAACACCGACTCTGTGAGCACCGTGTGTGGACACAAAAACGCCAACATCATAACACTGACTCTGAGCACCGCGTGTGGACACAAAAACGCCGACATCATAACACTGACTCTGTGAGCACCGCGTGTGGACACAAAAAACGCCGACATTTGCTCAGCAAGCTGACAGACCGCCTTTCCACGCACCTCCAGTGAAAGGTAACACTTCTTGAGATCTCAGCTCTTAGGGGACCAAAGGTGCTCGAACCCTATTAAAAGACTTAGGTTGTGTGACACAACAACCAGTTACAGAGCTGGGTGCACATGCTCACCCCCCACTGTGGTTTGTATTCACACATTTTGCTTTTTGACCATTTCTGTATAAATACAACTCATCTAGTCCTGTCATTAGCAGACCTGAGTGTTTACACCTGTAAAAATGTTACAGGTAAATATGGCCTATTTTATGTCATCAACTGGCCTATGAAGTATTCTGTCATGTTTTTATGTTTCTCAAATAAATCCCCCTTTAAAAATATTAATCAATGTCTTCTAAAAAATTTTTTTGCCAGGCCGGGCATGGGGGCTCACACCTGTAATCCCAGCACTCAGAGAGGCCAAGGCAGGTGGATTGCTTGAGCTCATGAGTTGGAGCAGCCTGAGCAAGAGCGGGACCCGGTCTCTACTGAAAATAGAAACACTGAAGCAAGAAGAGTGCTTGAGCCCAAGAGTTCGAGGTTGCTGTGAGCTATGACGCCAGGGCACTCTACCCAAGGAGACAGCTTGAGACTCTGACACCAAAAAAAAATTCCAGAGTTTTATTTTTGGGATTTTCATCTTTTGGGATTGTGACTTTAAGAATTCTTAGGGTGGCTCGGCGCCTGTGGCTCAATCGGCTAAGGCGCCAGCCACGTACACCTAAGGTGGCGAGTTTGAATCCCCAGCCCGGACCCGCCAAACAACAATGATGGCTGCAACCAAAAAATGGCCAGGCGTTGTGGCGGGCGCCCGTGGTCCCAGCTACTTGGGAGGCGGAGGCAGGAGACTCACTTGAGCCCAGGAGTTGGAGGTTGCTATGAGCTGTGATGCCATGGCACTCTACCCAGGGGGATAGCTTGAGGTTCCGTCTCAA
>CAUYQV010025216.1:0-50168 GCA_963574575.1 Galagoides demidoff | reverse complement strand
AGAGAGAAAGAAAGAGAAATTGTAACTTTATCTCACAATAAACACAAAATCTACTTAAAATGAATTAAAGATATAAATCATAAGACTTGAAACTATAAAATTTCTAGGAAAAAGAATAAAGGAATATTAATGCTTTTTTTCTAAGAATTTTATAGGTTCAAACAATTAAGGTACATAAACTAAAAAGTTTCTTCACAGCAAAGAAAATAACAAAATGAATAGGCAACATATAGAATTGTTTTAAAACACAAATCTGATAAATAAATTAAACCCAAAATATATAAGGAACTCGTGTAACTCAAGAGAAAAAAAAACCTCTAATAACCTTATTAAAAGAGAATAAAGGACCTGAGCAGACATTTTTCCAAGGAAGACATGCAAAAGACTGAGAGGAATATGAGGAATTTCTCAATACAACTAGAAATCAGGGGAATGCAAAAAAAACACCCACTTGTTAGAATTGCTATGATCAAAGGATGAAAGATAGCAAGACAAGGTGAGGAATGGGGGAAAGGGAGCTTTGGTGTGCTGTTGGTGGGGACATATTGGTAAGTATCAACTTATTATAGATTCAAGGACTTAATATTGTCATTATAAAAAGCAGTATAGAGGTTTCCCAAAAACTTAAGTGCAGAATTACCCTAGGATCCAGCAATCCCTCTTCTGGACACATATCAGAGTAAACTAAATGCCTGTCTTGAAGAGAACTCTGTCCTCCTTTGCTCCTTGCAGCATTATTCACAATAGGTAATCTATAGAAGAAAACCTGAAGTGTCCATCGATAGATGTATGGCTAAGGAAAACGTGATCTATACATGGAACAATTCAGCCTTAAAAAAGAAAGAAATTTGTCATTTGCAACCATTAGGACCAATTTGGAGGACATCAAACTAAGTGAAATAAGCACAGAAAGTCAGATGGCACATCATCTCATTTACATGTGGAACTAAAATATTCAAACTCACAGAAACAAAGTTTAAAGAGGGTTACCAGGAATTTGGAGAGTGGAGGAAATGGGGAGATGTTTATAAGAGGTAGAAGCTTTCAGTTATCAGATGAATAAGTTCTGAGGATATAATGTGCAGCATGGTGACTATAGTTAATAATAATATACTGCATTGTTGAAATTGGCTAAGAAAGTAGATTTTAACTATTCTTAATACCAAAGAGAAAAAGTGAGGTGACAAATATGTTAATTAGCTTGGTTGTGGTAATCATTTCACAATGTTTATCAAGACATCATACAATGTGCCTTAAATATATGAAATTTTTATTTGTCAGTTATACCTAAATAAGTCTGGGAAAAATAAAATAAAATTGAATTACATATTTAAATAAAAAATAAAATTAGAAAATTCAAAAATATGAGGCTAAAAATTAAGATTACTAATAATCTCACTAGTAAGAGATAAGTCTACTTCATAATTTGTCTTATTTTCTGCCACACTCTTTTTTATGCCCATTTTAATGTAATTTAATTAAACATACATGTAAATACATGAATGTGGCTTTCTACTTCGTCTCATAATTAAATGCATGAAATTTTTACGATGCTTAGTAGATAATGGTATTAGATATAAAATGCTTTTAGATATAATTTTAATGACTGCAAAATATTACATATCCATATGTCATGTCAGTGTTAAGATGATCTCCATTTTTATAATCTATAAATAAATCATTACATTTTATCATCTATAAATAAATCTATAACATCTATAAATAAATTGTTACATAAAGCACTTGTATATTTAAGATTATTCTTGAAAAGCATATGTAAACATAAAATATATTCATGTACATGTCTTCTAAAGTTAAGAAGTTTTGACCTAAAACTCAAAAATTAGAAATACTCTTATATTTGAATCAAAATATTGCCATGAATTCAGTGAACCAATGAAATTGGTGCAATATTTACTCTAATAAAACTTTTGTACCAACAAATGAGGTAATGTTTGTGAACATATGTTGTAAAGTGTAAATATGTTTAATAGTCCCAGTTAGGATTTTCAATAGTAAAAAAATATGCTTTTGTCTTGGCCACCAGTTGTAGAGAGGAGCTTATAATTTCACATGTTGCCTCAGCTTCTACTCTAAATGCAGGCTTGTGTTTCTTGTGTGTTTTTGTGTGTCTCAGTCACTCTTGACATAGTTTCCAGTTACGCTCCATACACAAATGGTTCCATCTGGTTGTCAAAGATGAAAATTTAGGCATCTCTCCTGCCTAGCAGCTTGGGCCCCTGCTTTTCTGCTGCTTCCTTTCAAAGGACTATTTTGGCATTTGCCTATAAATTTAAAGTGACCCACACCCTACCTCATACTAGTTGCCTACTCTCTCCCCACTCCTTGGCCTCCCCGACCTCCAGGTGTGGCCTCAGGCACACCATGTAAGCTTTAGGATCTATAACTACTAAAAATCTCTTAAACTTTCACACTGTGGCTGTGGCACTGGAGCAGCCTGAGCCCTAAGGCAGAGGCCACCCCTAACGTCCCCGTGCAGGTGGCTGTCCTGCTGGTGCTCTTTTCTGCAGCATCTGATGTGCCCTGGAGACTGGAGCAACCAGCTAAGTTACCAGCTACCAATGAAAGGTTATGACAAATCAGTTATTTGAAAACAAATTTCATACTATGAGAATATATAGTTTTGTGCTTCATATGTCAAATATTTTTTTATATGTCAAATTTTTTTGATAAAAATTGTGGAATTTTTACCCCAAAAGGATGAAATTCATGCTTAACTAAGATATTGGTCCTCACGGTTCTATTCATGAATTTTTTGCCTGCTTTCTTTGCTCTCTACTCATCAAATAATTACATAAAATCTAATTCAACAATTCCCAGAACTTATAATATAGTTCTAAAGCTATTCTAATTAATATATTGAAGTTAAATTTGATGTACAAAAGAGGAACTACATTAAATGACAATCAGGAGATTCCTAAGGCCTTCTTAGCTGGGTGCTCTTTCTAGGTAATCTTAAGCCCGCCATCCCCTGATCTTCTTTCTGCATGATGTTTATAAGTAGCCTCAGATCAACAGCCTTCTTTCACTTCTACTATTTTGGCCAAGGTCCTAGACAAGAAGGCATGATGGTTGGCTTTTAAATCAGACTCACAAGAATTAGAGATCTTACCCAGTAGTTTGAATTATTTCAAGGACAATTGTGAGGCATGGGCAAAACAGAGAGATGCAGGATTGCCAATACTGAACTCTCTCCCAGTACTTTCTTGCCACATTAGATTCTAATTCACATGTAATATATTAATTCTCTAAGTAATGTGTGTAGCCATATTATTTATATAAAGGAGGGTCATTTACATAAAAGGGAGCTATTTTAGTCTTGAAACATCTCACTTTTATTTTCCAGTCCTTTGATACCTTATGTGAGATATTCCAGGAAGTCATGTCCTATAAATATGTCCCATAAATTCAGAGATTCCAGGAATATACAGCATAAGTAAACTTAAATAGGACAAGTAAATCCTGCTAAAACCATTTCATAGTTACATGTTCTTCCACTAGCAAATTACATTAGTGTGTTTGTCAAAAGTTCTATCAATAGAATGTTTTCAAAGAAATTTGACCAAGTAAGGCTTGATTGTTTGTTTGTATGCTTTTACCCTGGGTGTTCCCTAGTAAATAGAGAGAATGAATTGCAATTTTTCTACTAACCCTTTCCTGCCCACCAAGCTTTGAAGTAACAGCACTTCGATAAATAATTATTCTAGATGATTGTGATATAAGAATTAACGAAGTGAGCAAAATCTTTCCTTTTGATGAAAGAAAACAGGTAATGTGTAAATAAACTGGGCAAGATCAAATGTATGAATTAAATAAAATATGATGACATTAGAGAAACAGGCAAATGGGCCTAATTTTGTTTGGGGAGTTGTTAAAGGCCTCACTTTAGGGGTTGACTTTGTATGTGATCTTTTGTTTCCCTAACTCATATATATATGTAAACTGTGTATATATACATATATGTATAAGTATATATGTACACACAGGTATATACAAACATATACAGGTACACACATGTATATATACACACCTATACATGTATATATTTGAGCTCTACCTTTAATAGTCATATAGCCTAGTTATTTTTTTCACAAAGAATGCTCAACTTTATCTGTGATAACCCTAGACACCCATTATGATCCTTCTTCTAATATTCTTGAAATTGTCACTAAGCTTCTAGTCTAACTTCATTTGAGAATTTCTAATATCTCTGTTTCTACTGAATCCCAAAGAATAGTGAAGGTCTCGGGGTGAAACTGGAGTTCATATAGCCCTTTTGCATATCTCATGTTTAACTTATGGCCCCTCGTCTTGGTTGCAACTGCCATAGCAGCCAAACCAAGTTTCTTATCAATCTTTACTCAATTACTCAACATCATTAAGGTCATAATGCTCCTACGCTGAGTCTATAAGGATTATGATCATTTGAAATTAAAGTGAACAAACAAAAAAATTATAGAAAACAAAAAAATGTTTTTTTGAATTATAGCAAACAAAAAATATGTCTTCAAAATATTTATAATTCCTTATAAACAGTTATTGAAGTGGCATACAATATCTAATAATGATCTGAGGACTATACATGAATGATGCTAAGGATATCAAAGGAGGCAGTTTATATTTGAAGGTCATTTTTCTCATTTAAAATTGGGCAATTCAACTTTAGTGAAACAATTTCAATTTTTAAGCTAGGTTTACCTGTCTATTTATGAATGCTAATTCCTCAAACATTAGGCCTTGGGAAATGTCACAGTTCAAGAGAAAATATTGTTGGACTAATTAGTTTTAAGTACTTGACATTGAGGGAAAATTTAGATAATAGAGTTATAATTACTCTATTCCATAGACTTCATTTTCACAGAAAGTTTGGCCTTGACTTTCAAATATATTACAAATTCATTCATGTCTTAGTACCTCCACCACTATCACCACATGTCAACTCACCATCATCTAGCATGTAAATTCTTTCATCTGCTAAGCTCCCTGTGGCCATGCTTAACTACTTATACTCAATTTCTCACACAGCTGATTATTGACCTTTTTATAAAAATTAATTTATTATAGAAATTCAAATGTACACAAGTAGAAAAATATTATAATGAATCCTAAGTATTCATTACCCAGCTTTAACAAGTATCAATATTCTACAATTATCTATTCAACCCTTATTCTTTACCTGATAATTATAATAATATCAAATAATATTTAAAATTACTTTATTTTATAATTCACCTAATGGAGGCACAGGTGGTGTATCTTTGTTACATCAGAATCTGGGAACTTGACCTTGCCCTATTTTCTTCCTAATGCCTTGCCATTGAAAGAAGATTCTGCAAAACTTCTGCTTCCAAAATTATCCAGGTAGGTAGCAAATCCCCATGGCTGATGAACACATAAATGAACACATCAAAAAACACATCAATTTTCAAATTCTCTCAATAGTGCTCATACTACCAGTACTTTACTCTTGTTCTACAAAGTACTGAGGCCGCCATTCTGAAGTTGAAGTTAATGTTATGCAAGTTGCCCCTTTCTCCAAACTCTATGAATGGTTCTCTTAAAGGATCTCTTAATTCTCTAGGGATTCTTCCTCCTTTCCCCTTCATCTTCCCAAGCAAGAGAATTGCATTGTCTTTTACTTCAGAAACAGAATAGACATAAACAGCAGTAGATCTGAAGCATAGATTATTTTTTAAGAAAGCTATCATTGCTTCAGATAGTTATGAAATGTTTCTTTTTAATTCCCAAAACTTAATGGGATGAAAGTCCCATAGCTGTAAAAAACTGACCAATAAATCATGTACTCATACTATATGTATTTCACAAAAGCCATATCTGCTATTTATTGTGTTTACTTCAGATGAGAAATATTTAAAGGTATGTTCTAGTTAAGCTTTGTTAGTTCCTTTAAAAAAAGAAAAATGTCTTTATCTTTGTTCAAGGAGAAAAGGAAGCCATGGAAGTAAAAGAACTAGCACTAATAGGATAAATTTAAAGAAAAAGAAATATAGTGTATTACATGAGAAATAATGCACTTGACGGTGAAATCTATCACGTTGTGGAGTAAGTCCCTGTGGGCATAATGGGAGCAGTATCTTCTAGGTAATTAATGGTAGTGTGATCTTGTTGATAGGCCATATAAATGGGAATCATGAAAAAGGTTCTACTTTCAATTTTATTGCCTCTTTAGGACCCTACAGAAAAAAGGACTTGAAACATTCATCTGAGCAACACGGCGTGCTTGCCTAAGTATATTTATTTATCCCTTGTTACTCTTTGTAAACACGAAGAAATACTTCTGAATCTTACTTCTCAAACCTAGGAGTTGCCGAAAATAATTTTCTTCTTTGCCATTTTTGCAAAGTTTTAAATTTTACTATCCTGCATTTATCCCAGGGGGAAATAAGAATTAAATGTAGAGGAATCAATATTTTAAACTTCTGCTGCTTCTGTAATAATTGCCTCATATAGTAAACAAAGTACTTCACTCATCATTAATCAAAACTTATTATCATCTAAAATACTGTTTGATTATCTATATTGTCATCTTATATATTTCATAAATAATTATTTTTACTTATGCATCATCAGAGTCAGATAACTATTTGAACAAACAATACCTGAATATTAGTGACTTAACCAATGGAGATCTATTGCTTCCACACTTCGGAATAGTGTGCAAGAGGGCTTGAAAGAAGTACTTTACTCCATACAATTACTCAGGACCCAGACTCAATTCATCATTTGATACTACCATATATAGAAGAAAATAGATTAAAGATATAGATTATTTTTCCTCAAGTGCCATTTTTTGCTGTGTTCCATTCACTTGCACTATTCCCATAGCTCTCTGCTCAAGCCAAGAGATACCACACTCTATGTTTCTCACGAAAAACTTCCTAGGCAAATGCAGGCAGGACAATAAGCAGTAGATTAAAAGCAAAAGAAAACAAAAACACTGCTCAGGAGACCAGAATGCTATGTTTGAGATCCTAGCTCATTCTTTTATTTAAGGATCATGGGAGCCTCTCATCCATGTCTCCATGTATTCTTTTGACATCTTAAAGAAGCAAGCAAGACAAGGAGGCAATCAAAAAGGATACTTTTATAAGATAACTGGAAAAGCCCCTGTACATAAACTGATTTAAATTATCAAACAGAGAGCATAGTATTAAAAACAGTTTGCAAGAGAAAAGACAACACATCAAGCTGACAAAGATGTCAAATTACTAGAAGAAAAGACTTAAGAGTAACTATTGAAAATACTTTCCAATATATAAAAGTGAGTGGTATTGAATGTTTAAAAATAGAAGAAGACATATATATCAGAAAAGAAGAAAGAAAATTGTTGCTATTTGCAATTGACATGATGGTCCACATTTAAGAATCTCCAGGAATCTACAGAACATTTACTAGAAATAATAAATGAGTTTAGTGAGGTTACTAGGTCTAACATCATCATATAAACATAATTATATTTCTACATATTAACAATAAATAATTTTAAACCATATATACATGTTTAGATATGTATAATTATGTGTATGAACATATGTATGGGTGCTTTACTGTACACATATACACACAATTTGGGAATAAATTAAATAAAGTATTTGCAGAATCTGCTGAAACTATAAAACACTGGTAAAGAAATTTTTAAAACCTACATAATTTGAAAGATACTCCATTTGAATGACTTTAAAAACTAAATACAATATAGGTGACATTTCTCCACCAATCAATCAATAGATTTAGTGAAATTCTACTCAAATTCCCACAGAGTAGAATTTTTTTTGTAGATATGCACAAGTAGATTCTAAATTATAATTGAAAGGCAATTAAACTAAACATATGAGACAATTTTGAAAAAAGAATAAAATGAGATGACACCCACTACTTCTTTTTAACACTTAATATAAAAGTATAATAGTCAAGACAGAGTGTTGCTAGTGAAGTGATAGACACATGGATCCAGGAAACAGAACAGGGAGTCCAGAAATCATCCCACAATCTACAGACTGGAAGAAAATATTTTTCAGTCACATACATGACCAAGATCTTGTATTCAAAATACAGGAAGGATTCTCAAAATTCTACAGTAAGAAACCAAAGTACCCTCTACCACAACTAAGCAGATACTTTGGCAAAGATATAAGGATGAAAATAAGAGTATGAAAAATTTCTCAAAACCATTAGTCATTACTGAAATGAAAATTACAATTATGAGGGGGAGGGGAAAGATGGCGGACTGGAGTCAGCCTCTGACAGAAGCTCCTGTCCAGAAGCAAGGATAAAGTCCAGAAATACCCAATTAAGCTGAAGAAGCCCAGCTGAGAGAGAAGAGTGACATTTGCAGGTCACCTCTGCTGAGGCAGGCTACAACTCCAAGAAAGCCAACTTCTACAGGTTTTCTACAGGTGAGCCGTGAACTAAGGACCTATTGTCTCACCCAACGTGTGATAGCTATAGGAAGTGGGGGCTACTTCCCTAGAGGAATCCTGATGAGACTCTGAACATTCTCTCCCAGGCAGAAAAATTGAACTAACATTTTCACTGCCATTCTGAACTCTCAGCCCACCCCTCCCCCCCTTGCCTGCATACATTGTGAGAGGAGGCTGAAGATAATCGTCCCACACCCCCTGCTGGACCAAGCTCCTGCTGCTGATCCACCTGTGACTCCAGAGCTAGTGCTCCCCATGCCCAGCTCCCCACCCCACAGGGCCACCCACCTGTGACTTCCAGAGCCAGGATGCCCTGGGCTAAACTCCCCCCGACAGGCTGGCCCACCTGTGACTGCCAGAGCCGCCCTTCCACCAGCCAGCTGGCCAGGCCCATCTGTGACTGCTAGAGCTGGCAGGTGGTGCTCCCTGCCTCCACGTACCCTCCCAGCCTCTGTGCCATGCCCCCTACCCAACTAGACTCTTGAGCAGAGCTCTCTCCTTGCTGAAGTCACCTGGCAGCAGGGACTGCCAGAATTGCTGCAGCCTCCCAGCCCTGCTGCTGTATCCTTGTGCCTGCACTCCCAGAGTTGCTCCTACAGCCAGAACTCCCTGGCAGCAGCAGTCGCCCTGGAAGCTGCACAGGGTCACTTCCACAAAGATCCAACTTCAATAGAGTGAGCCCATAGGGTCTAATTTTGAAGAGACACCTCCCCAACTCTGCAATCTCCCAGAGGAAACCAAAATTCACTCTATAGGGATACCAGTACTGCAGAGTGGAAGGGGCAAAGGCACAGTGGCTGTGGGAGAAAAGTATTTGCTGACTTGCTACTTTCAGGCTTAGACTGAGACCAAGTGGAACACTAGCCAGTGCCTACTGAGTACCTGAAGTAGGCAGGCCTCAGCTCTGGTAGCAGAGGGTAATGAAAGGGCAGCGGGGACATAGACCTTCCATTGGCTCTGACAGGCACAAACTCCCAGTACACCTGCTCATTGGAGGGACCAGGACCTCAGCCCTGTTGGGCCACCAGTGACTGGGCGTGAAAGAGGAGCAAAGTGGAGAAAGAGACTCAGACCCCTGGTCTAACCCTGCTACCAGGCAAGCCTTTTTGACTTCACAGAGCATCGGAGTGAGCCAAAATTGAGCAGCTAGTACACCTCTGCCTTCTAGTTGCTGGAGACTTTTGAACTCTACCACTTGACAGTTCATACAGACTAGGTTTATTGATTTGGAACTCCTAACCTGGGCCAATCTCCCAAGGCCCCCTCGGTTGATACCTTGGTCGTGTAGAAATGGGAAGGGTTGATTTTCTTCCTCTAATAGCTATCCACAGGGTGTGAGCTATCTTAATTGCTTGTATCTCTCCACAGTTAAGACTCCACCAAGGTGACTGATCCACTAGGATTGAACAAAAACCAGCTGAACACAAGACAGAGCCACCTAACCCCACC
Source organism: Galagoides demidoff (assembly GCA_963574575.1). Taxonomy (NCBI): domain Eukaryota; kingdom Metazoa; phylum Chordata; class Mammalia; order Primates; family Galagidae; genus Galagoides; species Galagoides demidoff. The sequence goes on along the minus strand of CAUYQV010025216.1, from coordinate 40,257 downwards.
ACCACAAGCAGGTTTCCTCAGCCTCAGACTGTAATAATATACAGGTCTTTTGCAAAGCTGTAGGGGAAAAACTGCAGCCATCAGGCCCAGATCCTTGACAAAGGGCTGGTTATCCACAACCTTAGGAACTCCCAATTCAATTTCACCTTATCTGCCCATCTAGCAAACTGTTAAAAACAAACATGAGGCAGAATCTTTGGAAAAATTCTGGCAACATGAATAATCAGAGTAGATCCACTCCCCCAAGGAACGATATGATAGATACAGCACAAGATCCCATTCATAAGCAAATCGCTGAGATGTCAGATCAAGTTCAGAGTCTGGATAGAAAACAAGATCAACAGAATGGAGGAAAGAGGGAATTAGAATTTCAAGAAATTATTCAAAAGATTTCCCAAGAATTCAATGATTTCAAAAATAAAATGACCAAAGATGATAACACATTGATGCAAGAGAATGCCGCCGTCAAAAATCTGAAAAATACAGTAGAAACCCTCAGTAACAGAATGGAGCAGGCAAAAGAAAGGATCGCTGACATTGAAGACAAAGTTTTTAAACATGCCCAAGCACTGAAAGATGAAGAGAAATGGGGAGCAAAAATGCATCATTCTATCAGAGAGCAACTAATATTCACCTTATAGGAATCACTGAAGGTGACAAAGTTGCTTCACAAAACACAGAGGCTCTTCTTCATGAAATTATGAAAGAGAACTTTCCAGACATGCCAAGAGATTCTGAAATTCAGATAGCAGACAGATTCAGAATCCCAGCACAACTCAACCTGAATAAGAAATTCACCAGGCACATCATAATTAACTTTACTAAAGTTAATATGAAAGAGAAAATTCTGAAAGCAGCTAGACGCAAGAAAACCATAACCTACAAGGGGAAGAATATTAGAATGACCGCAGATCTCTCTGCTGAAACCTTTCAGGCTAGAAGAGGATGGTCATCAACTTTTAATCTCCTAAAACAAAATAAGTTTCAATCCAGGATCCTATATCCAGCTAAACTGAGTTTCATTTATGATGGAGAAATTAAATACTTTAATGACATTCACATGTTGAAGAAATTTGCAATAACTAAACCAGCTCTCCAGGATATTCTCAGACCTATCCTCCATAATGACCAGTACAATCCTCCACCACAAACATAAACTCACTCAGAAACTTTTGATCAAATTCCAACTTCCACAGTGGCGAAAGGATTATACATGTCCACTGGACTTTTGAAAAACTTGATACCCAAAATTTTACCAGGCTTATCAATATTCTCAATCAATACGAATGGCTTAAATTGTCCTCTAAAGTGGCACAGCCTGGTTGACTGGATACAAAAACTCAGGCCAGATATCTGCTCCATATAAGAATTTTATCTTACCTTAAAAGATAAATATAGACTCAGGGTGAAGGGATGGTCTTCTATATTCCTAGGCAAATGGAAAAAAGAAAAAAGCAGGTGTTGCAATTTTATTCACAGATGCAATAGTCTTTAAACCAACAAAAGTAAGCAAGGATAAGGATGATCACTTTATATTTGTTAAGGATAATACTCAATGTGATGAGCTTTCAATGATCAATATTTATGCACCCAACCAGAATGCACCTCAATTTATACTCTAATAGGCATGAGCAACTTGATTTCTTCCAGCTCCATCATAGTCAGAGATTTTAATACTCCTTTGGCAGTGTTGGATAGACCCTCCAAAAGGAAGCTTAGCAAAGAAAATTTAGATTTAAACAGAACCATTCAGCATTTGGATTTAACAGACATCTACAGAACATTTCATCCTAAGAAAACTGAATACACATTTTTCTCATCAGCCCATGGAACATACTCCAAAATTGACCACACCTTAGGTCACAAATCTAACCTCAGCAAATTTAAAAGAATAGAAATTATTCCATGCATCTTCTTGGACCATCATGGAATAAAAGTTGAACTCAGTAACAACAGGAATCAGCTGTCTCATACAAAAACATGGAAGCTAAATAACCTTATGCTGAATGATAGGTGAGTCAGAGATGAGATTAAGAAGAAAATTACCAAATTTTTGGAACAAAACAATAATGAGGACACAAACTATCAGAACCTCTGGGATACACTAAGACAGTCCTAAGAGGGAAACTTATAGCACTGCAAGCCTTCCTCAAGAAAGTGGAAAGAGAGGTAGTTAACAACTTAATGGGACATCTCAAGCAACTAGAAAAGGAAGAACATTCCAATTCCAAATCCAGCAGAAGAAAAGAAATAACCAAAAGTAAAGCAGAATTCAATGAAATTGAAAACACAAGGATTATGCAACAGATCAATAAATTAAAAAGTTGGTTTTTTGAAAAGGTCAATAAAAGAGATAAACCTTTGGGCAACCTAACCAAGAAAAAAAGACTAAAATCTCTAATTTCATCAATTAGAAATGATAAAGATGAAATAACAGACCCCTCAGAAATTCAAAAAATCCTTAATGAATATTACAAGAAACTTTATTCTCAGAGATATGAAAATCTGAAGGAAATCGACCAATACTTGGAAGCATGTCACCTCCCAAGACTTAGCCAGAATGAAGTGGAAATGTTAAACAGGCCTATATCAAGTCCTGAAATAGCATCAACTATACAAAATATCCCTAAAAAGAAAAGCCCAGGACCAGATGGCTTCACGTCAGAATTCTACCAAACCTTTAAAGAGGAACTAGTACCTATGTTACTCAATCTTTTTCAAAACATAGAAAAAGAAGGACTACTACTGAACATGTTCTATGTTGCAAACATTGCCTTGATCCCCAAACCAGGAAAAGACCCAACAAGAAAAGAAAATTATAGACCAATATCACTAATGAATATAAAAATATTCAACAAGATCCTAACAAACACAATCCAGCAACACATCAAACAAATTATACACCATGACCAAGTGGGTTTTATCCCAGGATCTCAACAATGGTTCAAAATACGTAAATATATAACTGTAATTCATCACATAAACAAATTAAAAAACAAAGACCATATGATTCTCTCAATTGATGCAGAAAAAAGCTTTTGATAATATCCAGCATCCATTCATGATCAGAACACTTAAGAAAATTGGTATAGAAGGGACATTTCTCAAATTGATAGAGGCCATCTACAGCAAACCCACAGCCAATATCGTATTGAATGGAATTAAACTGAAATCGTTTCCACTCAGATCAGGAATGAGGCAAGGTTACCCATTGTCTCCATTGCTCTTTAACACTGTAATGGAAGTTTTAGCCATCACAATTAGGGAAGAAAAAGCAATCAAGGGTATCCGCATAGGGTCAGAAGAGATCAAACATTCACTCTTCACAGATGATATGATTAGATACCTGGAAAACACCAGGGATTCGACTATAAAAATATTAGAAGTGATCAAGGAATACAGCAGTATCTCAGGTTACAAAATCAACACTCATAAATCAGTAGCCTTTATATATACCAATAACAGTCAAGCTGAAAAAATAGTCAAGAACTCTATTCTGTTCACAGTAGTGCCAAAGAAGATGATATATTTGGGAGTTTGCCTAACAAAGGACGTGAAAGATCTCTATAAAGAGAACTATGAAACTCTAAGAAAAGAAATAGCTGATGATGTTAACAAATGAAAAACATACCATGCTCATGGCTGGGAAGAATCAACATTGTTAAAATGTCCATACTACCCAACGCAATATATAATTTTAATGCAATCCCTATAAAAGCTCCATTCTCATACTTTAAAGATCTTGAAAATATAATACTTTGTTTTATATGGAATCAGAAAAAACCTTGAATAGCCAAGACATTACTCAGAAATAAAAACAAAGCAGGAGGAATCACGCTATCAGACCTTGGACTATACTATAAATCGATAGTGATCAAAACAGCATGGTACTGGAACAATAACAGAGAGGTAGATGTATGGAACAGAATAGAGAGCCAAGAGATGAACTCAGATACTTACTATTATCCTATCTTTGACAAGCCAATTAAAAACATTGAGTGGGGAAAAGATTACCTACTTAACAAATGGTGCTGGGTAAACTGGCTGGCAACCTGTAGAAGACTGAAACTGGACCCATACCTTTCACCATTAACTAAGATAGACTCTTACTGGATTAAAGATTTAAACTTAAGACATGAAACTATAAAAATACTAGAAGAAAGTGTAGGGAAAACACTTAAAGAAATCAGCCCTGGTGAATATTTTATGAGGAGAACCCATCGGGCAATTAAAGCAACATGAAAAACACACTACTGAGACCTGATCAAACTAAAAAGCTTCTGCACAGCCAAGAACACAGTAAGTAAAGCAAGCAGACATCCCTCAGAATGGGAGAAGATATTTGCAGATTATGTCTCCAACAAAGGTTTAATAACCAGAATCCACACAGAACTCAAGCATATTAGCAAGAAAAGAATAAGTGATCCCATCTCAGGATGGGCAAGGGATTTGAAGAGAAACTTCTCTGAATAAGACAGGTGCATGGCCTACAGACATATGAATAAATGCTCATCATTCTTAATCATCAGAGAAATGTAAATCAAAACTACTTTGAGATATCATCTAACTCCAGTAAGATTAGCCCGCATACCAAAATCCCAAAACCAGAGAAGCTGGCATGGATGTGGAGAAAAGGAAACACTTTTACACTGCTGGTGGGAATGCAAACTAACACGTTCCTTTCGGAAAGATGATTGGAGAACACTTAGAGAACTAAAAATTGACCTGCCATTTGATACAATTCCTCTGCTGGTATATATCCAGAAGATCAAAAGTCACACTACAGCAAAGATATTTGTACCAGAATGTTTATTGCAGCCCAATTCATAATTGCTAGGTCATGGAAGAAGCTCTAGTGCCCATCAATCTACAAATGGATCAATAAATTGTGGTATATGTACACCATGGAATACTATGAAGCCCTAAGAAGGATGGAGACTTTACCTCCTTCATGTTTACATGGATGGAGCTGGAACATATTCTTCTTAGCAAAGTATCTCAAGAATGGAAGAAAAAGTATCCAATGTACACAGCCCTACTATGAAACCAACTTATGGCTTTCATAGGAAAGCTATAACCCAATTATAGCCCAAGAATATGGGGAAAGGGGAGAGGGAGGGGAGGGAATGGGGGAGGATGAGTGGAGGGAGGGTGATTGGTGGGATCACGCCTATGGTTCATTTTATAAGGGTACATGTGAATCTTTCTAAATGTAGAATATAAATATCTTAACACAATAACTAAGAAAATGACATGAATACTATGTTAACCTGTTTGATGAAAATTTTTCAAATTGTATATAAAAACAGCACACTGTACCCCATGACTGTATTAATGTACACAGCTATAATTTAATAAAAAAGAAAAGAAAAGAAAATTACAATTACAATTAAATAGTAAGGACCTATTAGAATAGTTAATTTTTCAAAAGAAAAACATTACTGGACAAAATGTAAAGAAACTGGCACATGGATTCATCACTGGTGGAAATAGAAAATGGTATAAACATACTGAGCACAGTTTGGAAGTTTCACATTCACCATGTGACTTAGCCATCCCATTTTTAAAACTTTCCTCCCATATAAGTACCATGCACTAATTGATTATGCCACTAGAGGTCCATTACACTAGAGAAATAATTAATTATGTTCACAAACTGTACACAAGTGTGTACAGCCTAACTGTCAAAATCTAGAAACAACTTCAGTATTATTCAATGGACAAGTGAATAAACATCCTTACAACAAATAATATTAATAACAGAAATGAGCAAACTATTAACATATGTATGCAATGACACGGATGAATCCCCAAGGCATTATGCTGAGAGAAAGAAGTCAGTCCCAAATTGTTGTGTATTGTATGATTCCATTTATACGACAATCCAGAAAGGCCAAACTTTGGGAATAGAAAATCATTCAGTGATTCTGGTATCAATCTGGATGAAAGGGGTAGCAACATGGGAGTTTCATATTTTTATCATGCCTATAATTACATGTTTCTGTAGATTGTTAAAATTCATAGAATTGTACATTTGAAAAAGTTTCAATATTATGATAAGCACATATTTAAATAATCTTTTAATTTAATAGTCTATCTAAATGGAGTTTTTCAAGTAATCAACCTCCCCAAATAACAGATTCCTCTATAACAATAATAGCAAGAATAACTATGACACTGGCAGTTACCATGTATGAGAGTATTCTAAGAAAGCCTATATTGATTAACTCATTTAATCCTCAAAACATTTATTTGAGGTAAGTTCTATTATTATTATCTTCTTTTCAGATAGAGATGAGATTGTCTCCCAAGAATCATTCCTTTATCTCTCACTAACATTCCTTTTACCTTTTTCATTTTTTCATTTCTTCCCTAACCCAGTTTTGTGTTAAGAAAGAAGCTCACTCCACTTCTGGCTCTAGAAAAAGAGACAGAGCTAAGGCAGTGTTCAGGTCTAAGCTAATTAGTTTAATTCTAATCTTTGATCAAAATTATTGCTTCCAGTAAGAGAAATTACCAAATTTGGGCCAATAAGTTTCAAGGAGAGGTTTGGAAAATTTCAAGGAAAAAGCTTTCTCACTTTTTGATTAAACCTTGAGAAATAACTTTTTTTTTTTGGATATGAATAAATGAGAAAGCATTAAGTGTGAAGACTTGTTGGAATCGCCATGCTACCCTGAGAAGGAGCCCAACATAGATATAAAAAAATTGGGGACTTAATGCAATTGCTTGACCACTGAATCTGTGCCATTCTTAAGTGCTCTTTTCCTCTGGATATTCTAATTTCATAAACCAGTGAATACATTTTTCATATCTTAGCAATCATAAATTCATTTTTTTGTTCAAGTGAAAATAGGATCAGAATTATATAAGAGATCAAGAAATAAAAGTATCATGTCTGGTTCTCTAATATGTGAAGAATCAATCAATTTTATTTAATATCCCTCCCATGCCCTTGCCATGGTAATGACCAATTTCTGCATACTTGATCAGCTCAATCCAATTATTGAATTTATTTGGTCATTGAATTTGTCCTGTATTAAGCAATTTCATGTTCTTTGTCTTAACAAAAATCATGCCCAATCTTGTGTTTCTTTAAAATGTGGTCTGTGTACTTCTTGTAACAATATCATCAGTAGCACTTACTAAAAAGATGGAAGCATTTCCACCTTACATTGTTTAATCTGATTCCTTGAAGTATTCAAAGATTAACAGATTCCCCCAATGTGATTCTGGTAGCAGCCACTGACGTTCTGCTTGCCAGTACAAAAGCATATTTGTGGTCTTCATCCCACCACAACCTCCTGCAACATTCAACACCTAAGACCCCTCCTTTTTGAAACTCATCCAGATTCCATAGGTGCTTGAAGTCCCCTTTTTCCTCTGACTTCTTACATGTCTTCTGTTGTTACTTCTCTTTCTCTGGCTTTAAAAATGGTTACAAAAAAAAAAAATGGTTACAATAGATTCTTGTAAGCATCTGACTGATCAAGCACTACTGATGACACTTACATTGACAGTTCCACTGAAATTGTATCCAAAAACAGAAAGAGTAGCTCCAAAGTAAAATCAAGACCTTTATCAGAAGAAGGAAGAAAAAGTGATGGATAGGTAGAAACCAAATATGCTCTTGATTTATTTTTATTTAAAAAAAAACCAACTATTTTCTTGGTTTATTTTTTATTTTAAAACCAAGAAACCAAATACGTTCTTGGTTTATGCTTATTTTTAAATTACTACATATTTACAAGAAGTTGTAAGGGAGTACAGAGAGTTCCCTTATAACTTTTAAGAATGATTTTATGTATACATCAAATCAGCAGCTAACATTAGACTTAATGGTGAAACACTAGTGTCACTACCATTAAAGATAGGTCAAAAAAAATTGCTCACAATCATCGTTTACAATCACCATTTATGATGGCTTATAAGTACTTAATTGCTAACACTAAATATTGAAATAGTCTGAATAAATAGTGAAACAAAGACAAAGTTGGGAAAATTAGTGGGGTGAAAGGATGAAGATGATTTGATTAAAGGGCACAAGTCTATGGTTTAGCAAAACAAATAAGACATAGTATTTGGTCAGTAGGATGACTATCGCTTACAAGAATCTATTGTAATTTCAAAATAGCTAGAAGAGAATAATACAAATACATCTATTAATAGTACAAAGAAAAGACAAACATTTAAGATGCTGGATGTCCCAGGCACACTGATTTCATCTTTACCAATTATGTCAGTGTATTAAATAATCACATGTACCTCAAAACTATGTGCTTCTACTCTCTATCAATATTTTTTTAATTTTATAATATGACAATAGAGAGTTAGTTTTGTAATTTTCCTGTTATAAAATGCTTATAAAAATCAATAAGTCACATACTGACAATAACCAAAAGGGGACAATATAGAATGGAAACATCTCACTAAAAATAGAACTAAAATATGTATATGAAACAAGGAAAAAACTTGCTAGGAAATGTGATTTATTTATTAAAAGAAAACAAATTCAATTCTTTGCTAAGGGTAGTAAAAAAGGTATTGAATAATAGTGGAGAGAACAATGTTCCCACCTGACAAAACTCAATATTATAATCTTCTCTGGGAATTAAGCTGTAAGTATAAGAGAAGGTTTTTAATTTGAAGGAATTATCTTAAATATAACCCTGAGTGATAAAAGAAATTATATAGCCTAAGACATTTTGTAAAAAAGAACAGTAATTGAAGTGAGGGTGGCTCTGGGTGTTTAAAATAGGTTTATGATAATAGCTATTGGAATTTACTGAAAAGATACAATTAAAACAGTATAATGTGATGTTAGCATTTCTTAGATTTATGATATAGGACAGAAAGTCTAGGGAAAACAAAAGTAAAATTCTAATGTAAAAGAAAACTTAGTGACATTTTAAATCATTGATTAAAAGAAAGATCAAAAGAAATGTGGGTTATGTAATTGGTTATTTTAGAAGAAATATTCACCCAGCCCAGTGAAACATTTACATGTAAAAATTAAAAAAAATCACAAAATTCTTTAAAGAACACAGGATATATATGCAAATAGGATAAATTTTATCCTAAAATTTAGGATAAAATAAGATAAATTTTATATTCATAAGTCTATAGAAAGAAATAATGTAGGAAAGGGGAATGAAAGCTATTTTTCATTATTTCTAAAATATTATAACCACCAAAGATATGTTGCTTATTAACATAATTAAATAAAAAAGCAAATCTCAAATTCAGAAAACTGTGTTCAGCCTATATGATAAAAACATTAATGCATTTGTTACATAAAAGCTCTTTCAAATCAATATTCCTAAATAAAAAATATGAAAAATAAATCTATAGCAAATGCAAATACCCAATTTCAGTGTTAATTATTGCTTTTAATTCCACTAAATTATCACTTTACTTACCTAGGTTTGCAAAAACCATCACTACCATACTCAGCATGTTAATAAAGTAATAGCATTTTCTTATTTCATGGTGTTACTATGAAATGGGAAAAATGAATTTGGGATATTAAAATGTATTTTGCATCTAGAGTTTTTTTTTTTTTTTTTTGAGACAGAGTCTCAAGTTGCCACCCTGGGAAGAGTGCTGTGGTGTCATAGCTCACAGCAACCTCCAATTCGGACTCACAAGATCCTTTTGCCTCAGTTTTTCCATTTTTATTAGAGACAGGGTCTCGCTTTTGCTCAGGCTGGTCTCAAACTCGTGAGCTCAGCAATCCACCCACCTTTGCCTTCCAGACTGCTAGGATCACAGGCTTGAGCCACTGCACCCTGCCTGCATCAAGATGATTCAAAGTGGTCATATCATTTAATCATCTCATTTAATTTCTAGAAATTTACCCAATTTAACGTTCAGTAATGTAAAATTTATATTTAAGGATTATCATTATAGTATTGTTAACTCTAGTAATGGATAAATGTGTGCCATGAGCACTTCTCAAGTAACAGGGCTTAGCTTGGTGGTTTCTGTTTGAATTTCTGTGAAGCCTGAGGGTTAAGCAATGTCATCTTGGCGAGCTCCTGAAATTCATCCAGGCAGAGGTACCGATCAGTGACAGAAGGGACCACATGGACGGAGTGCACAGTCACCTATGTCCTGGCCCACACAGAACCTGAGGTATAATATAAGGGAAAAGAAGATTATCAACTAACAATGCTGTCGCCTAATAGCATTATTAGATATCTAGTCAACCTTAGTGAGTGGTTCCTTAGCCAGATCTATTCTGATTTGCAAAAGTGAGGGAAAGTGACATTTCTAATGTTCTTATTACCTTAGAATAATTTATGCTGAATGTTTGTATTAAGCTTCTCATTACTGTAAGTTCTTTAGTTCTTTAGGGAACAGGTGTCATTTAGCGTCGCATTTCCTTACCTTGATCTCTAGCAAAGCATCATGTGCATAATTAAGGTGACCTCCCATCTTAATTCACCTGACACTGAGAGGCTTTCCAGCATGTAGAACTTTCCATGTCAAAATCAGTCACCATTTAGTCCTTTTAGATGTTATTTACTGAATAACAAAAGTTCTGAGGTCTCTCTATTAATAATAATTTGAAGAGATTTTAGGATTGAAAACAGGAAAAAATAAGGCAAAGTGAATAGCAGGAGAGCCAGCCTTGTTCTGTGCACGGCAGCCTTTACAAAGATAGAACACCGTGGAAATGGAGCAGGTGGGGAAGAGAGAATCGGCCGCTGGCGTGCATACACCAGTATCCTGAGTAAGAACGAGGCTGAGAAGCATGAATATTGCACATGCCCTCAGCTTTGTGGAATTAATCTGTTAAAAAAAAAAAATCACCCAAAATATTTATTATAGCCATCAAAAAACTGCTTTGCCTGATCTATGATTAAACTCAGGGAAGGAGGCCATGATTTTGAGTTAAGATAAAAGCTCTAAGTGAACAGTTTAATGTTGGATAAATACTAGTTTGAGATATTATATCGATAACATAAAGATTTCAAGCTTCTTCAGGATGGGGGCTATGTCCCGTTTCTTTTGCCACTGAATCCTCAATATTTTACACACAATAAGACTACACGCAATAAGAAATCCCAAATTATATATTTAAAGCAACTGAAGACACATTTTTTTAGAACCTGCCTGTGTTTGGAATTGGATGACTGTAAAAACTGTAACAGGAAAACAAGGAGATAAATCTGCCTGATTTTTAAAATAAACAGAAAGTGAAAAGAAAGCTATTCTTATGTTCAAAATAAAAGACCCGTGTATGTAATATTAAAGCAAGGATATAGAAGGCTTTGTAGATGTTCTTGGGAATTAAAGAAAAGATTCTCTCTTCTAATAGAGGATTTGTGTTGATCTATATTCAGCAGTAGAAAATGAAAACTTCCTTTGAATGCGTGGTTACTAAATGAAGTGTGAAGCTTCCCTTTCAGATTAATGCAAAAACAATTCTTAAGGCTTAATGCCAGAAGGAAGAAAATTAATGAAATGACTCGCATGTAACTTATCTTTAGAAAATCGATGAAATGAGGAAGTTGCAAACAATGCCAGGAAAATAAAGAATGCATTTTTTAAAGTGCTTAAAAATATGAAATGAGTACTGCGGAATGAAAGTGTGGTTCTCAATGTAAGACTTACCGAGTTTCAAAAGAGAAGAGAAAAAGTCTTTAACTGAAGAACTTCAGGAAATAAAATTGAATTTGAAGAAATATTCAAGTGACTTCTGGAAAACATTAATAAAGAAAAAAACGTGTTAGGGAAAATGTGAAGAAAAGGCATCCATGTGTTCACTCTGGACCTCTCCTTCCTCTCCTTCCACCTTTGCTGTAGACTGGGTCTTGTTCCTTACTTCTCTTTCACTAGCTGTCACTATCTGTTTATCCTGTATCACTGTGAAATCTCCAAGTCTGCCAGTATAGTGAAATGCAGACTTCCAAATGTGTCCTTTTTGTTTACTTTCTAATACAAACACCAAGCATTTTCATTACCCTGAGTTTAAACTTGACTATGGAAATGCTCAGGCGAGTGAAAACTACAAATCTGGTTACCTGGTTATGGCATATCACTCTCAGCATGTCATCGTTAAAGGAGACTGGTAAGAAGACACATAAAATTTGAGGTAAGTTTAGGACTTGCCTGACTCTTTCCTATTCCTTAGAATCTTCTCAGTTTATACGTGATGGACTTCCTTCTTCACATATTCGATCTCTACAGAGTGAATAAAAGTTTTTTAGGAGAATTCTTGGCAACACTTTGTTCCTGAAAGTGATTTGATTTGTTTTCGATCTGTCCGTGTGTGTGTGTGTGTGTGTAATGTCCTGGGTGAATGGCTTAGGGTATCAAGAAATGAAATTCAGTTGGAAAGACATTTATTTTCCTTTTGTGTTCTTATAAAATAACTTTTTTAAATTTATCCCAAATCTCTCTACACAGACTGCATCCAAACAGAGTCTATCATTTTCATTTTCTTTCTCCCAATATTACTGTTTGTTCTTTAGGTCTCTCTTATCTATATGCATTTTTTAAATTTTAAATATGATAAATACATTGTTTCAGATCTAGGAATTTTTTTTTCTCGAACATCATTACTAGGGATGGAATACCATCAGTTCTTTCAGTTGTCTGTTGAGTTTTCAGAGGAGGTTTAATCATTATCCATCCTACACTCTTCCCTGGAAAGTGACTGCACCCTCTGGACCCTTGCCTTCTGGCTACCCATTGAGGTTAGCTTGGGGGGGAGAGCCCAGCAGGTCAAAACGCACAGAGAAGTGAAATCTGATTCATGTTCCCCTCTCTTCCAGCTCTCCATATTGACTGAGTTCGGCAAACCCAAGCCAAAGGTCCCACTGCTTGACCTTCTCCCCATGCCACAGCCACTCTCTCTAGGATCCAGTAGCTGCTCCTCCCTTTACCCACTCAAGGATAGGAGTGGTAATGGGTGACTCTTCATTTCCTTTGGATTCACCTTAACACCAACGATGCCAGTTAAATTTATCCCTTTATTAATGAATGTTTCAAATATCCTCCAATTTATGATTGACAAAACAGCCTTGTGCTTTGTGTCTTGCTGGGAACCCAATACAGTCAGTAAGTGGTACCAGGAGCCACCTTAGAAAACAGAGAGCAAACGCTGAACAAAATTCATATTCTTAGAGAAAAAAAGTAATATTATTGACCCATGATATTAAATTACACCATAATCACCAGTTATTACTGCTAGTGACATGGGATAAATTGCAGGTGGAAAGCAGAGTACTGAGAGATCAATTACCATGGTAATAATAACTGTAAACTTTGTGAGATCATCTGGTAGTTGCAGGTAGCATTAGAGATTATACACAGTAAAAAAAATAAATAAATAAAAAGAGTACAAGAGAAAGAAGAAAGGGAGGGAAGGAGGGAAGAAAAGAGAGAGAGAATTAGAGGGGGAAAAAAGAGAATTAGAGAAAGAAAGAGGGAAAAAGAAATAAATTCTTCAATGCCCAACTGAGAATCAAGGTGGAAATTCAGAAAACTTCTGTGAAAATTTTGAGGAATTAATTTATCTCCTGAAGTCACAGAGATTAAGTATGTGGTCCAGGATCAAAGTAATCTAATTTAAAGCTTTATTCTGGTCAGTCTGTTATGTTGAAGTAAGAACAATGATATGGAAAAAATGACTATTCTCATTGTTCAACCAAATAGTTGATGAAGGAAATTTTATTTTCCCCCCGTCACTTTGTTCCTAGTGAAACCTCCTTGTCAGGAAATACAGTCATTGTTTTGACAAACTGAAGACTAAGATTGCCTTCTGGCCATACTGGGGTCCTCCGGATGCTATCCAATAGGTGGAGAAGATTACTGAAGGGAAATGGGGTTTCTCCCACACAACAGAAGCAAGTGAGAACTATATCTGGAACCAAGAAATCTTCTAAGGTGTCTCTTGGTACTCCATGTCCAATAACAATGGTGAATAAAAAACTGCATAGATCGATTAAAAACAGTTCAGATTCTGAAAATCTAAATTCAGATTTTCAGAAATGGATCTGGGAGTTTCAAAAGCTTAAAATATTTGCAGTCAAGATAAACTCAGAGTTTAAGGGAATTATCAATGGCAGGTGAAATAACAAAGCTCTGATTATCATCTTTGACCTAGAGCAATAAAGGATCCCAGCTTTTCCACTATAACTAACTTCAAAGGATTTTACCATTCTTATTATTGTCCTTGAAATATTCCTATGTCTTTTATAATATTCTATTAATCTTTCCTCAATTGCCCCATTTGAAAGTACCACCTATTCCCTTCTGTGACCCTAACTATCACATTTAAACCTATTTAAACTATCTTCTAATAATGTACATTTAGGTTATCTCCTTTTTTATTCCTTTTTATTATTATTAAATCATAGATGAGTACATTAATGCAATTATGGGGCACAATGTGCTGGTTTTATATACAATTTGAAATACTTTCATCAAACTGGTTAACATAGCCTTCACCACATTTTCTTAGTCATTGTGTTAAGATATTTATATTCTACTTTTAGTAGATTTAACTTGTACTCTTGTAAAATGCACTGTAGGTGTGGTCCCACCAATTACCCTCCTGCATCCCTCCATCCTCCCTTCTCCTTCCCTCCCTCTTCTCTTTCCCCTTCAACTTGGGCTATAGTTGGGTTATAGCTTCCATACGGAAATGTGGGTGCTTATAAATTAGTTTCATAGTAGGGCTGAGTACATTGGATACTTTTTCTTCCATTCTTGAGATACTTTGCTAAGAAGAATGTTCCAGCTCCATCCATGTAAACATGAAAGAGATAAAGTCTCCATATATTTTTTAAGGCTGCATAATATTCCATGGTGTACATATACCATAATTTATTAATCCATTCATGGGTTGATGGGCACTTGGGCTTCTTCTATGATTAACCAATTATGAATTGGGCTGCAATAAACATTCTGGTGCAAATATCTTTGTTATAAAGTGATTTTTGGTCCTCTAGATATATACCCAATAGAGGAATTAAAAGATCAAATGGCAGGTCTAGTTTTAAATCCCTAAGTAATCTCCAAACATCTTTCCAAAAGGAACATATTAGTTTGCATTTCCACTAGCAGTGCAGAAGTGTTCCCTTTTCTCCACATCCACACCAACATCTATGATTTTGGGAGTTTGTGATGTAGGCTAATCTTACCGGAGTTAGACGACTGCCATGTATATCTTAGCAGCTAAATCATCCCCCCTCCCTTGAACCTAGTATAAATTAATATAATCTGATTAACCATAAGTTTTATTTCATGACATATTATTATCTTTGCTTTTTTTGGACTTTTTATTTACTGCATTCACTTATGTAAATTATTCATTTGCTTAGTAATATAATGAATGCTCTGTCAACCAATAATTCAACTCTATGAGTAAAATAGTAATTCTAACACGTGTCTGTGGAGTAAGTGTCCTTCCTTGTTCAGTTCTTCTATTTTCCATATGAAATCTTCCCAGAAGTAATCAATATCTTGAACTGCATATTTATTATTTATTTGCATGGATTTATTATTGAAATGTATCTAATATCAAAATAATTTGTTTTTTAAATTCTTTTAGTTTTATAAATGTATTATGTAAACAAAGACACAGGAAAAGACATGTATCCTAAGAGGATACACAAAAGATTAACAGATACATACAGAAATGCTTAACCTAACTAGTAATTAAAGAGATGCAAATCTAGACAGGGAGATGCCATATACTGCCATCCCATCTCATTGGCCTCAAAGAGAAAGGGAGGTATGTTATATAATTAATTAGGAGGCTTTCAGCTCTAAATTATTGCCTGTAATTTTTTTATTTTTCAGCTGGGCCCAAGTTTGAACCCACCACCTCCAGTATATGGTGCCCTGCTCCTTTGAGCCACAGGCGCCATCCAATTATTGCCTGTAATTTTTAACCCATAACTGTGTTCCAACAGTAAAAACCAAAATGGTGGGGGATAAAGGGTGTCTGGCTATTCCAGGTAAACACCGCCCCTGTCACGAATATTCCTGCCCTTGTTAATTAAGCAGTAGCTTAAATAGAGAGGCAACAGGAACTAGGGGACCTGTTCTCTTCTGCAGGGAGAACTTGCCTCTGCTCTGTCTGTGGAGTAGACTTTCTATAGCTTCTGAATAAATCTCACTTTCACTTTATACTGTTGGGCTTGCTCCTGAATCCTTTCTTGCATGAACTTGAAAACCCACATGGACCTCAAGAGGCTCCCAGCATTGGAACTCACTTTCCTGTGTCAAGATGACCAATATCACTACAATGACTATACATAAAAGCAAAAATTTTATTTAGCTTGTACAATTTTAGAGAAAAATAATTATATTTATTAGCTTTTTTGAAATATTGAAAATACTCATTACCACCCTTAAGGAAATTAGAAAGATTCAAGGAACCCAGAATCAAAAAATGCAATACTGGATTTACTTTCCCTAATATGCTAGGTATCATAGCAACAACACCAAAGAAAAAGAAAAAAAAGAAAGAAGAAAGAATGAAAGTTAAATTTTCTTTTCATTTATATGTACAGATCTTCCCATGCTGCCTTCACTCTGGTTCTAGCAGCCCAATTAGCATTTTCTTTTCATTTTACAAAATGCACAATTCTTACCTGCTCTCTGCCCTTCTCTATGATACTTCT
Organism: Galagoides demidoff; assembly: GCA_963574575.1. Classification (NCBI taxonomy): domain Eukaryota; kingdom Metazoa; phylum Chordata; class Mammalia; order Primates; family Galagidae; genus Galagoides; species Galagoides demidoff. Next base: position 23,614 of record CAUYQV010025216.1, on the reverse strand, counting down.
TTTATTTCTCCTTAGGAAACATGCCTGATTTCATTAAAAACTTTAATTATTAAAGGAATAAATGTTTCAGGTACTTTCAATCTAGAAATACAAATTGGTTTATCTTAAAAGATTTTAAGAAGCCAAGTTTCAAAGTCTTCTTTAAACGGATCTGAGACCTGAAGAATAATATTTTAGAGTAGACTTTCTCTTATAAATGTGGTCATCAAAGAAACCTGTATTCTATTTGGTCCCTATGTTATTACATTTTATAATAGACTTTGAATGAAGAAGGATAAAAGTGAACATCATTAAAGCAGATGAGTCATGCAGAGTAAGTCTTTAAGGGCAGTTATCTATTGATGAGAGTTGTCAGTATCATTATGTACTTGTAAAACTAGGAGGAATTAAAACTTTAGAACTGAGAAAAATATAAGTTCGCATAACTTAGAGACCAACCTCAAGTAGAAACAACCAATTACTTACATTAATTAAATGAAAGAGCCAGTGATTAGTAAGCATGTAGTTGGTAATGTCAAATGCCAAAGACTGGGCTAAGTGATAAGCAGATGTTTCGATTATTCTATGTTTAGTCATTATTCATTTTTTTCATTCATATAACTTTTGTTGAATAAATACAATAAGACAACACTCATGTTAACCAACTATTCAATCTATGTCTATATTTCCCAGTTCCACTTGCAATTAAAGAGAATCATATGACTAGTTATAATTAAATGTGAGATAAAATAAAATGTATTCCTTCTGGGATAATGCAATAAAAAGCCCTTGGGCAAGTCTCAGTTTCTCATTTCCTCTGCTGTATTAGTCAGGGAGAAGATCTCTTCTTTGAGGTGATAGATCTGCAAGACTTAAACAACCTGGATTCCTGAATCACTGCATGGATGACAGCTGCCCTTGAGAGTTCTCCAAATCCCCAGTGGAGTCATCATGAATAAGAAAGTTTTCATTGTAAATCAGTGACATTTGGAGACTGTGTGTTACCAGAGCACAGTCCAAATTTTCCTGACAAATATATCTATCATGTTCACTCACATGTTGAGGAGTCTCTACTTAGGAAGCCATGTGCTAGGTTCCAAAGATGTAGTGGCAAAAAATAAAAACAAAGAATTCCTAAATTTAAATAAGCTCTCAAATAATGATTTAATGTCCTATTATTTTACTATTTTTATTATTTTTTACTATATGTTAATAATATTTCCAATGTAACATAAGCCATATACAAATTTGAATATAGCCTGTTCAGATTTCATTGTGCAAAGGAGGCTTTTTAAGTCACATGCTCACAGTAATAATCTTGACAATAATTATCAACTTTGTAATTCTTTAGTTAGGGATGGGAGTTCAATACCAATTACTTCATCATGGCCAGAGTGCAAGTTAAAATTAATTAACAATTTTTAACAACTTATGCAGAGGAATCTTTTAAGACTTCTAGTTAAAATTTGCTTCTTCAGATTCTTTGTTTATTTCCTGCTATCAAGTGTCTTGGGTACAACTAACATGGACCACTTCAAATTTATTTTGGAGTCACATAGGAAATGTAAAATGTGGGGAAAAAATGATGTATGTGCCAGTTTTTGATAGAGAATTTTTGTGGACTTTTCCTCACCTCTGTGCAGAGCAAAGGCTGCGATAGAGAAGTTTTCTTTTTTTCTTTCTTTTTGAGATAAATTCTGTTTCCCTGGGCAGAATATTCTGGCATCATCTCAGTTCACAGCAACCTCGAACTCTTTGGCTCAAGCAATCCTCTTGCCTCAGCCTTCCAAATAGGCTGGCATTATGTCCAGCTAATTTTTCTATTTTAACTAGAGATGGGGTCTTCCTCTTACTGAGACTGGGCTGGTCTTGGACTCCTGAGCTATCCTCCCACCTCGGCCTCCCAAAGTGCTGGGATTACAGACATGAATCTGGCCCAAGAGGTTTTCATGCTGTGTCACTCTGCAGGAGCACGGTTTTTCTAGCTCACCTTTTCCTCTAATTTGTTAGTCTTCAGATTCCCAACTTATGTAAGAAATCTTTTCTGACTTTCCATGTTGTGCAGGCTCTGGGTATTGCCAATTCTCCCTCTCTCAAGGCCCATTAAAAAGCAAAGGCTCACGACCTTTAGTGGGGGACTCTCAGGGCAGAAAATGACATCAGCAGCTAATAAATTCTCCAAATTTGTACTTTTTTCTTGTTTTTGACCCTTACAGATTTTTGTTCCCTTCTTTTTAATTCAGCTGTGCATTTATTTTTTCCTATAAACTCATTTGTATTTTTATTCTTTTCAAATGTATGTATTTATCAATTTTTTATTCAAATTTACTGATATAATTGCATACACTCATCATATGCAACATATTTTGAAGTTATATATATATAGAGAGAGAAAAATGATTAAATCTATCTACTTAACATATGCATTGCTTTACATAGTTGTTCTGTCTTTTTGTAAGACACTTTCCACTCATCCACTTTCTCAGCATTCTTAAGAATATATCATTATGTTGTACCAGAGATCTCTTAAACTATTTTTTCCTATCTAATTATAATTTTGAATCCTTAATCAACATCTCTCCAATCTCCCATTCTATTCTCTGTATCTATGACATCAACTTTTTTGATTCTGCATGAGTGAGATCACCTAGTATTTGTTTTTCTATTCCTCACTTGTTTCACTTAACATAAGATTATCAGGACAGTCCAAGAGAAGTCATGGATAAGCTATAAAGCAGTGAGGCCTAACTCATTCGAAAGCCAAACCTGTGAACCTTAGGTGTGCTGCAAAGCATTCCTTTGGTCTGGGATAGAACTAAATATATCTTCATTGGACTTGGGGGGCAGTTACAGTGCTTAAAGGCAATCCAGTGAACCTAAACAATTCACGTTACAAGGTATTTGCTGTATCTAATGAGCTTTTTATATCTTTATTATGAGTACCTTCCATCTGTTTCTTATTATTATTTTTCAATGTGCCTGAGACATTTGGTGAGCTAAGTTCGGCATGGTGCTAACTTTTTGTTAAGTTGGAAAACTAACCCAAACTATGAATGTAAGCACCCAAATGTTCTCTATGTGGCAGTAGTTATGGGTGCTGTAACACAGCCTGTGATTCACAATGAAATACTTCCTTCTACACCAGCCTAGATACTGCTGTTTAACTATTTCAGAATGCCTCAGATTTTAAAATACTGTTTTTTTTTATTTCAAATAAGTTCTGAAATTCTTGCTTGGAAGAGTTTTCTAAGTAATCAAAACAATTCATTTCTTTTTTCTTTATTTAAGGTTTAATATTTTCATTTTCAATAAAAGCATTTCCATTGTCTTAGAAATAGGTTGCCAAGAAAATCCTTCATGAAATAGATAAAAAAGACATTAACATTAAAAAAAAGATCCCCTTTAGCTCTGAAATTTTATGAGAGTGTGTACACTCTATACCAGCTAGAATTGCAATGAAATTTTACTAATAAACATTAATTATAAGCTAGTTTATATTTTTCTTTAAATCATACCTTAAACTTATTTGAGGTTATGCTCAGGTTGGGCAGCTCTTTGCTTGTAAAAGTGTCTGTGTAATTATAATACAGAAGGGAAAAAAGGAGCACTGCTTCTTGGCATGAGATTATAGGCGCAGATGGAGGTATCAGTGCATTGATACTACTGGAGAGGGAATCACAGAGTTAAAAGCAGGTTGTGAGACATCTGAGAAAATTAGGATAAGCTGGTGTCTTAGGTTAGGTTTCTAGGAAAGCAGACTCTGATATGAAGATATGCAGTAGGAAGTTTGTTTAGGAGAGCCCACGGGGATAACACCTGTGAAAGAATGAATAAAACAGGAAGGGGCAGAGGGAGAAGCTGAACTGCAGTGCAGTTGCAAATAACAGAGGCTTTTTAGGGTTACCAGAAAGAGCAAATAAAAATACAAGATTCCAATCAAATTTAAATTTCAAAGAAACAATGAATAATTTTTAATATAACTAAGTTACTTATACTCAAAACTAGTCTTAAATTGGACCATTCCTCTTATCTTTTGTTTGTCAGACATAGGACATAGAACCACTTGATAGTCACTGCATCCTGGAGGACACTACACGACTTTCACAGATTATCACCTCCAAGAGGGTGAATTGAATGTGTCACCGAAGGCCACTCCAAATCATCATTAAATTGCAATTCTGGAAAGCCTGATATTCGATGCAGTCAGATATGAGATATGGTCATATGGTGACGCCACACCCCCTCCGTAGATGGGGACATTGGTCTTATACCAGGCAGATGGATCAGACTCTTTACAAGTCTTTGGAAAGTTGTAGTGACCGAGACCCTGCAGGCATGAAAAGAAGACCAATACCTAGAATGTGTGTAAATTACCCTAAAGATGAATTACTTCTCCGTCCAGGATAGAGCCAAGAAAGTGTAATTTGGCTCACAGTGGTGGTTCCTCTCTGGAAAAAAAAAATGGTGTTGTTGTGGGGCTCAGCATTGGTCTCTACCAACAGCACATTGGGTATTCTGCATCCACGGCAGCTATGCCAGACATGGTGAGCAGAACCCGTGCTGCTCTACTCAGGTCTCCAGGATTCACAGACCATTGTACCAGCACTGTGATGGCTGATGATGGAGGCTGGCTGGTGCCAAATGGTCAGGTAATCTCTTGACTGGGATATTCAGTGCCTCTTATGTGAGTCTCTATCGTGGGTGTAAATATGATTTTAAAAGACTTCTGCTTTGCTTTCCTTCCCTTGGCTGGATCTACATGATTTCCCCCAGGTTTCTTTCCTACCATTCTTTTAAACTTTATGTTTCTGTGGACAATTAGCCAAGTTATTTACCACCACACAAGAAAAAATTACATCATGAAGCCAATTCAATAAAGTCCTATTCTCAGCTCTTGTAGAATATAGTCATTCTGAGTTTCTTATTGATGCTAGTGCCCCTCTAACTAGTGTCTTCCTTGGAGATTGGCCAAACTGACCAAACCCTCTATTTGGTCCCAGGGAATATAATTAGGTGGTGTATCACCCAGCTTTTTAAGGTACATTTGCTTCAGCATGTTTACTTCTGTTCCCTTCCTCTGCTATCTGCCATATCTAGAAGAGTATTTCTACTTTGCTTAACGTAAAGCATCACTTTTTCCAAGCATCCACCAGCCATCCTAGCAGTCTAGCCCCATTTTCTAGGGCTTGTGTCAGCATGCTAAACCTTATATCAGCTTAAGGTGCTCTACCCACCTTAATCTAGTACCATTAGGATTCCATCCCACACATACATTGAGTTTATGGGCTTCTGTAGATACATATTGGCAGCAATGGTAGTCCTTTATTCCCTCTATGAAGATCTAGTACTTGCCCCAACTTACTCCTATTTATTGGTCTGGTGACCAGGTAAGGAGATAGAAATAGACCTTGGAGTAAGTGGCTTTGTTGGCTCCAAAGGCAACAAGTCTTACATTTTTCGCAACCAAGGGAAGAACGATAACCTGTATTGCAATGAATGCGGACATTTCTGCAGACCTAAATAGCTCAGAAAAACTGAAGTTTTATGGTTCTCAATTATGTTATGTAGCTCCTTTTCCTTTTCCCAAATTCAAGCTCCCATTTCTTCCCAACTAGCATCTTTTCTCTGGCCTAGCAGATCTGCTGAACTGAAAATTTACCTTTTCACTCTCTGAAGCTCTCCTAGTCGTATAATTAAGTCCCTGGACTGATACAAAGGTTTCATTGCCCTCCAGGTTCAGAAGATGAGAGTCTCTTTAATGTTTCCATTAATGTTTCAATTAATTCTTCTGATTAAAGAAATTAAATTCTTCAATTTCTGAATTCTCTGAACTTTTCAAACACCTAGGATTGTGCATGCATAAGGCAGCCTCTTCCACTGGTATCCCATTGTATTTAATCACCAGCAAAAGTTTTAACACTAACACTGCTTTATAATTTCAGGTGCTAGCAGGGAGTTAACCCACCCTAAATCCCAATTGAAAGTCAACTTTCTTAGGTTCCCCTGAAGCCCAATGCCATAGTTCAGGTTATTCAGGTTATAGATGACAAGACAAAGTATTATGTGCAAAAAGTTAAGTGGGTCAAAGTTGTGGAAACACCACCCATAAGAAAACGAAGAAAGGGCTGGGAAGAGGATGAAGTGAACTGGGGCTAAGCTGTAGCAAAGGCATCCAAGAACCGGGATGGTCTTTTAGAATGATCTTCTATCTCAGCACAGGAATCAAGCTTTTGTGATCATTTACTGATTAAGCTTTGTAAAATATCATTTTGTAAACCACTGGATCAGCCAATCCCTGGAAAGGGGGAAAAGCCTTGGGAAAGGCACCTTCCATCATCCAAGGGGAAGTTGTACAATGGGGACTCAACTCAGTTATTAACAGCTAGCATTATGGCAGTTGGGGGATTGCATGCTTTACTCCAAAGAGTGGATATGCATGGGACTCCATAGCACCCACTTTAGACAGAGTTAGTACACAACATAGAAAGCATTATTTGGGAGAGGAAAGGTGAAATCAGTTCACTAGTCAGTGAATGAAGATGTAGAAGATCAAAGTCACAGAAAAAAAGCATCCTAAAACATTAAAAAGAATTCCTAACTAAAAAGAACAAACAAGGGTGGTATCTGAGAAAGAAAAACATATTACAGATAAGATGGTAAATCCACAATAAAATTTGTATAGGAGCAGACCCAATTTCTATTTTGTTTGTTAGGCCCTTCTCCACCCAAAATGTGGATAAACAAAGTTCGTAATTCAAAATGCACAAAATCAGGGAATCTGTTTCCCAGACATTCACTTCTTACCTCTGGTTATTCATTTATATTTCTCTTTTCCCACTAAGCTGTGAGACCTTTGAAGCATAAGAAGTATTACTTATTTTGTAACTTCCATGATCATTTCAGTTGGATAATAAATGCTAAAAGAAAAAGGAAAGTTTGTAATTATGCTTGTCAAGTAATTTTTGAAAGATAGCACTTCATCTCTTGATAGATTTTTAAGAAAAAAATACCTTCATATTTTTCTGTAATGAATCTAATATAATACTACCAAAATTAATTTATATATTTTGCAAAACATTCACAGATTGAGTTCATGGGATCTTTTATATGATCCATATTATATGAGTTCAGTTTTGAAAAGACTCATCACCACTTATATCTGATAATGCAGAAAACCTCTCTACAACATTTACAATAAAAGGTCATACAAACACCATTTGTACATATCCAATGGCAGAGAACTTATAATTGCACATCAGGAGACACTCAATTTTGATAAGCTCTACCAGTTCTAATCAAAGAAAGGAACAAGGTCTCTGTGTTATAAAATAAAATCGTTACTTTGGTATTCGTAGTCAGACATGAATTAATGAAATGAGTGATCAGTAGTCAGTCATGAAACTGTTCTAATTGAAAAATAATCATTTCTCAAGGAATATAGTGCAATTCTCAGTATTCATAAGATCATTATAAATGTATCAAGACTGTTTTGTCCAGAAACAATCCACGTATAAATTATATTTTGTTCATTTTGATTTGCTTTGTATTTTTTCCTGTACTGAAGCCACAATGTGCTCAAGTGAGTCCCTCTGTTCTCCATCATAATGAACATTAATGGGCAGCATATGTATGTCTTCTCTTCAAATCTGAAATCTGATGTAAAATAAATGCCTTCTGATTAATGAAACTTCATGTTCATTTCATAATTCTAGTCACTAAGATATTCTTAAAAGTCAGTAGACCATGGGGTGATTACCACAAACTGTCATAGTAATTTCCATATTGAGGTAGATGTTAAAACTTAAACGGCTTTGCAGTAATTGACCATGTTTATCAACTGTTGTCATGAGAATGCTCCATAAAAGTCACGCCCAAACTCTGGCACGTCATGCTGAGCATTTAGTTTTGCTCACCCATCTGTGGGTCAGCTAAGATGGCTGAATCATCTAGCTTGGGTACAGTAGACAGGCTGTTCTATGCATCTCTCATTCTTCCAGAACAAGCATGTATCCACGGCATGCTCTTTTCATGGCAATAGCAGAAACAGGAGAGGGCAAACACAACCATAAGGCAAGTTCCAAGGCTCTGCTTCTATCACATCTATTAATAGCACATTGACCACATCAAATGACCAATGCCAAAAAGATGTGGACATATAACCACAGAGAAGTAAAAAATGAGAGCCTGCAATAAAATCTTGCCACTTTTTCCTCTATTGGTCATGCTCACATTTCTGGTAGAGGGAAAATATATTTTCCCTTATCCTAACATCCTCAAATGTCTCTCCCAATCTCTGGAACAGTTTCAAAGTTCAGGATCCCACAAAGCATATCAAGTGTACATCCTCTTGATCAAGAAATCAGGAAACTAAACAGACAGGTACCTACAGACACACAATGGTATAACCAACGCAGAAAGCAATACAATAAACCCTAAACCCTTCCATCCAAAAAGGAAAAGAGTACATAGCAATCAGTGATTATAGAAACACTGAAATCTCTCAGTATGTGTGTTTCCAGATCCCCCTGCTCTGGGAAACCTACACTCTTCCTCCTTAATCCATTACCCTCCACAGACATGGCTCTGTATCCTGCTGTGTACTTTCTTTTCCACCATCCTCCTGTTAGATCATATCCCTGAGCATTCTAAGTCTTTCCCCCCCACCTGCTAAATAAATTATAACCTTTTACATTCCTCATCCAGAGGCCAGGTCTTCCTGGCAGTTCCCCTTTGCAATGGCCATCTTTAGTTTGTTGAGATTTTCTTTTCCCGCCCCAGAATTTGGGGGCTTTCTACTTTCCCTCTCACTTTAGCTTGAACCTCAGCCAGTTCACTTCGGATCTCATCTGTTTTTCATAATGACAGCTCACATTTTTAGCTTTGTCCCTTAAATTTCCTCACCCATAGAACTTAATGTATACACATTATCCATCTTCCAGGATATTTATGATTAGCACTTTGTTCATGAAGGATTCATCTCCTTTCTCCATATCTTATAACGGTAACTCCACTGCCTTCTGACCACCTGCTCTCCAAGTTTTTGCCATATATTTCAGAATTTCTTTATAGCAGCACCCCAATTCCATGTATTAATTTATGTTTTAATCGACCATTTCCATAATAATGCTGCATACAAAACCACTTTCAAAGTTGGTGACATACAACAAGAAACATTTATTGTCATATACTCAGGCAGCTGTGGTCTAGCTGTAGTTCTATAAATCTGCTATGATGGCTTTATTATAGGCTGCAGATCTTTGTGTTTTGGGGCCCACTCTGTTGTACCTCTCATTCTAGAGATCTGGCAGAAGGGGAAGAAGTGGTCTGTGACTCCTCTAAGGAAAGTCAAAAGTTCTCAGAGGAGCAAGTAAAAAGACATGCTGTCTCTTAATGCCCACATTCCATTGGCCAAAGAAAGACGAATATAGCATTAAGAAACACAGAAATATACATCTCTCATGAAAGCTGAAATATTATTTGCTGCACAATAATCAAATCTACCACATTTGTTCACCAGACAACACTAATGTGGAACATAAAGATAAATAGTTCACACAGTTTTCATTAAATTCTCTAAGTAAAAAGATTATAAATGGGCCTCTTACTCTTGTATAACAATAGACACTATTATTAACACTGATATAACAGATAGCATGTATTATAATACACATCATTCATTGACCTCAATTATAACATTATTTTATTCTCTTTGAAGAGGATGATTTGCAGCTTGGCACATGTAGCTCAAGTGGCTAGAGCGCCAGCCACATACACTGGAGCTGGTGGGTTCAAATACAACCTGGGCCCACCTAACAGCAAAGACAACTACAACCAAAAAATAGCCAGGCATTGTGGTGGACACCTGTAGTCCCAGCTCCTTGGGAGGCTGAGGCAAGAGAATGGCTTAAGCCCAAGAGGTAGAGGTTGCTGTGAGCTGTAACGCCATAGCACTCTATCCAGGCTGACGGCTTGAGACTCTGTCTCAAAAAAAAAAAAAAAAAATGGTCTTTTCGAAGAGGAAGAATTGAAATAAATAAACAAAAGAATTCTAAGTTTGTGCTTATATGTTGCTTATACTTCAGTGAAACATAGTAAATGGAAAAGAAGTCAAGAAGACTCAACTTAATCAAAAATAATAGAAATTATATCCTTTTATCTTAGGAACATTCACAGTAATAAAAAAATAAAAAATACAGACAGCATCCTTGAGTGATAATGCACTTAACATGAGGAGAAAACTAGAGCATCTTTGTCCTTTCCCCATCCTCACTATTTCTACTTAGTATCTTCCAGTGTCTTTTAATAAAGGCTAATTTATTGATATACTGCAAGATTTCTCCCTTCTCTCTTCTCTCTCCCTCTAATGGCCATATCCTTTCTATATTTTCAAATTTCCATCACATTAGGCATTTTAAAAACTGTCAAGTGTTGTTCATGTGCTATAGCTTTGAGAAGCAAGACCAAAATTAGGGAAACTGCTGTTTGCAATTTATTTTCCTGAAAACATGATTCACCGCATAGTATTTTGGGGGATGGGGAAGATGTCTCATCTGCATTAGTCTGTGTGTAAGATTTATGTTTTCACAAGATCTAACTGGAATGAAAACATTGCAATCGGTGCCAATGTTTGTCTGAAAAGGTGTGGCTAAACCGTAAAACAATAATAACAATAACCACAACCACACCCTCTATATCCAGATTCAGCAGGGCATAGCTCAGATTGAAAGCAGGTGTAGACAGACCAAAATGTCCTGGAACCTGGTTTGGGGATGATCCACCGTAGATGGACTGAAAGGCTGGCATTCATGTATGTTCTGATAAAGTCATTGTTTAAGGAAACTATTGATTTAGTTAGTGGGTAGGACAAGAATCCCTCGTAATAATTGAGGGAAAGTATGAACTTATTAGCATTTATTATATAGATAGGACTGTTACAATGCAATAGTACTTTGTTCTCCTGAAATTGTTCCATCGTTGATCATTGATACCTCTTTCATTTGGCTCCTATGACCCTTTGACACACCTCATTGTGCTGAGATTTAAATTTTTGTTGATGTTGTTATTTAGCATCTTTTTTTTTTCATTCTTTTCTTTTCTTTTTCTGAACATAGCATTTCCTACTTTCCAGCACTATACAGGGCTTCAGCATTATCTTATAAAATTTCTGCTCCATCCCTAGAATCAAAGGGATTCTACAAAGAGTTCTAGTTCCTTTTATTGGAGAATGGTCTTAAAAATCAAACTGTGAGAGGAAGACATGCCCATTGCTACTGGGGTATCCTTGGTTTTAGACTCTCTCAGCTGACACATCAGGTATACATTCACGTGTATGTACTAATCTGTGTATTTACACAGAGCCATAAATATTGCCATATACTTAAGCATGAGTTTATACTGATGTCTGCAGCTCTAGTCCATTACCACGTGGATCATTCCAGCTTTCTTCCCTTGCTTGTTTATGACCTCACACTCCTAGAGTGAGAAACTTTCACCCACAATCCATCATCCATTAACTCAATTGTTCAATTCCAGCATTCATATAAAGAGTTTTTAAAATGTTTAACCCACAGGAAATAATGTTAGCAGCTGGACTACTCCTATGCAGTTCCTTTTCCTTTAAGCCTACACTCAGTTCCAAAATTACTGCGGTCAGCACATTTCTCCCATCCCCTTCAAAGGAGATTGTTTTTTATCCATTCTGTAATACAGTTAAGGTTAGATTTTTTTGTTACAATTTACATTTCATCCTGAGATTTTCGACCTGCTGAGTGAATTTTTAAATTTTCAATATTAACATTTACCATTTGCACAATAAATTCCATGGATTTGAACAAATTGTATACAGTCACAATCCACCCTAGGTGTGGCATATAGAATATTTTGTCACCATAAAAAAATCTAACTTCACTCATTCAGCTTGTTGTCCTTTCAAAATGCCTGGAAGTTCTTTATTTGCTTACCATCTCTATAGTTTTGCCATTTCAGAATGTCACATACATCCAAGAATACAATGTGTGGTATTTGCAGACTAGTTTTTCTCATTTAGCAATATGTATTTATAATTCATCAACATCTTTGTGTGGGTTGGTAAACTCATTCCCTTTTATCAGGAATAGAATTGTATTGCATGAATGTACGTATTTATTTATCCATTCTCCTGTTGAATGACGCTTTAGTTGCTTCCCATTTTTGCAGATTGTGAATATAATTGTTAAAAACCGTGGCATGCAGGTTTTCATATCATTTGGGCAAAGGTCCAGAAGCACTACAGCATCCCTCCATGGTCGGATGAGGTTTAGGTTGTTAAAAACTGCCAAACTGGCTTACAAAGTGGCTGTACCATTTTACTTTCCAACTGGCATAAAGACATCCTGTCGTTCACAACCTCCTCAGTAACTGATACTGTCATTTTTATACATTTGTATCCCATCGTGTTGGTGCGTGTTATCTCATTGTCATTTTGTTTTAATTTATATTTTCCAAACGACAAATAGCAAAAGACAAAAGTCTGTGGCATGACATTTCATTCTCTTAAAAGTAGCTTTGCAGAGCAGAAGTTTTAGACTTAATAACATTCAACTTGTCAATATGTCATGTTTTATGCTTTTTGTGTATATGAAATCTAATGCAATTTTTAAGCCCTTTACTCTTAATAGGTACAATTTATTTTTATTTCTTCTGACTTTTTTTAAATTTTTCTCTTTGTCCTTGGTTCAAATATAATGTACCTGGGTTTGCAGAGCAGGGGTTGTTCTCTGAGATGCCTGGATCTGTAGTTTGTTGGCCATCAATAATCACTTTAAAATATTTCTTTTGTTCTTTCTTCTCTTTTGTGTATTCCAGGTACATGCATGTGGAGCATTTTTGATACATTCCCACAATTTTTAGGTCATAGTCTGTTTTTTTTTCTTTTTTTTTCTCTTTGCATGTGAAATTGAGGATTCTGTGTTGCATTAGCTTTAAGGTTGCTGATTTTTTTGGTCAATTTCTACTATAGTGTCTTTTATTTGTAATGTTTCTTTTTATCTCAGCTTAGAGATTCTCCACATGTGCTGCTCATCTTTCACACACGTAATTTACTCATTCCATTGAAGCATTTAACATATTAATCACAGCTATCTTAAATCGCTTGTCTGACAATTCCAATGCTAATATCATATTTGAGTCTGGTTCTGATATGCCATAACAAAGATGATTTTTTGATATCTACATTGTAGGAACCTGGAAAATGATAGGAGTCTGGGGTGGCAGAGTCAAGGCAAGAGATCCCCTAAGATTAACCCTGCAGACCCCAGAGTTTCTCCCAGAGCTCAAGCTAGTTCACACCCCATCTCCAGAAACCCATCAAAATTTAAAAACAAGTGTTTCTACCAGTTTATAGCTCAATGGCTTCTGCTCAGACAAGTGGAATCACCACCGTGATTCTCTATATTTACCTCTCTCTATTTTTGGATAGTGCTTTGCGCATTGAACTCAGTTCTCTTTTAGGGCCAAAGAAATGTATTAATTATTTGTATAATTCCTTTTGTTGTAAAGAAAGAGTGATGTTTTCCAAGTTCTTTATATGTTAGACTGACCTATGTTTTTTAAAATCCAGTTAAAATACATATATTTATTCGCTAGGATAGTCCATATAAAGGTACGTTGAAATGAATTCTAACGGTTGATTCCTAATCCACCAAGCTATTTTTAGAAGCCATGATGCCTAATTTACCTCAATCTCCAACTTCATTTTATATTGATTTTAATATCATTATGCAAAATTAGGTAGCTTTGTCATTTAATTTAAAGTTGATTGAATTATGGGGAGTTAAACCAAGATGAAATGTTCAGACCTTGATTTGCTTACACATTTTTAAGTTATTCAGCACCAAAACAGGAGAGATCACAGTCTTCCATCACAGAATTCTTCAAAGGCTCTATGTCAATTTTTCTTCAACAAACTTAATATTAAAGCTTTTCCATCCAAATGGCTGATTATTCAACCAGAGGGAAAGAATAAACAGTCTAGCACTTAGAACTGGAAATTAATATAGAATTAGAAATAATAGAAGCTGTAATTTTGAAAAATCAGGTCTCAGGTTGTTGGGCCTGGTATTTTCATTGGCATTAAGGAATCTTAATAAACTGTGAATCTCATTAGCTGAGATTTCCTTAAGAGCACTCCAGAACTGTGCTTCATAATTGTTCAAGCGGCACAAAGATCAAAGGGGAAGTAACCACCTTTATTTTAAAGGATGTTCTAAATTAAAAATGTTCACACTGTATATCTCTGCATGTTCAAGTTTCCTAATTAGCATGAGTATTTCTTTCTCCAGGGAACATTTCAGTAATACTGGCTGATTACGTTTTTCACATTCTGCATTTTTTTAAATTTTACTTAGGCTGATAACCCATTTTTGTACTCATCTCAGTGAAGAAATTCTCCTGCTTACTTCTACAGAAACACTAAATCATTAGAGCTTTCCTGTGCGTTGGATGGACATTCCCTTCTCCATCTATTTATGGATCAGTCATTTCAAGATTCTGACCTCAGAGAGACAACAGGGAAGAGGCCACAGGCTATATTAAGAAATGAAACTTCTGCACTGGACTCCTGTTTTCTTTCCTCCCTTAGATAACTAAGCTTTTCGATCCCTCTGGATTGACACCAAAGTCTCTCAAATCTAGGAGACCTGTAAAGACATTTGTTTTGTTCTCCTTGGCAAGTAAATTCATTTTTTAAAATAAGAAAATGTCAACTATCCATTAAGAAATAACAGCTCTCTTGGGTGGCGCCCATGGCTCAAGGAGTAGGGCCCATCCCCATATGCCGAGGGTAGTGAGTACCAGCCCAGCCCCAACCAAAACTGCAGAAAAAAAAAAAGAAAGAAAGAAAGAAATAACAGTTCTCATTGGCAACCAATTCAGGCAGCCCTACTATTTCAAGTGTCCCAACTTGCCTTAGCCAAAAGGTGGACTTACGACAATACTATGTTTAATGAGTTTGTCTTTCAAGTATGAAGCTGAAGCCCACTACAGCACAGAAGACAATAGATAGAGCTCTAGGGCTCCAGCACATACACATCCCGGATGTACACGTCATTCCCTAGTTAGGTAATAAAACATTGACTTGGTGCTTTTAAGAAAGGACCTTACAGAATAATTAAGTTCCCAAGGCAGTTGAATTAAGAAAGGAAGAGATTATTTTTGATAGGCTTGGCTTGTTTATATTCATCTTTAAAAGATATTGAGTTTTTCCTTAAGAGAGATATTCAAAGAATCAAAGAGATTTGACAGAGGAGAGTTTTGCCATGGATAGTTTGAAGTAGAAGTGGCCATGTGGCAAAGAATGTGGGTAGTCTCTAGGACGGAGAGCAGTCCCCACCTGACAGCCAGCAAGGAAACAGGAGACTTGACAGACTGAATAAGGCTGGAAGGAGATTTCTAGAGCTTCCAGGTGTTAACTCAGCCTGTCAATCAAAGCTGACAACTTGAATTCAACCTTTGAGTTGCTGAGCAGAAAATTCAGTCATACCATGCCCAGATTTGTGACCTAGAGAAATATGAGTTAGCAAATGAATGCCATTTTAGATGCTTAAGTTGAAGTTGAGCTCGTCCCCTGGAAGGTGCTGTATACCCTTCCATTGTGCCATTAGGTAAGAACTTGAACTTTACCTTAGAAATGAAAACAATGGAACCTAAACATTTGTACCTTCATATTAATCTAAAATTTTAAAAAAGAAAAAAATTGCAATATTCCATATATACCAATAACATTTTGTATCTTGTATATTGTAGCTCTTGTAATGGCTGAAGTCCTACATGCCTTGGGTACTACAGTTTTTTTTCTTTTCTTTAAAAAATAAAAGATGCTAAAGTTGTGGTAATCTGGTAACACCATAACAAACTATTAAAGAAGGAAAATGGCTGGAGATAATTCAGTCCAAAGGCAGCAATGTGTACACATGATAACAGTATCACGTGACCAGGGCTTTGAAAATAGAAATAGGTGCATGTTATGATGGCAAAGGGGAAGCCTGGCCAGTATGTGAGCTAGGGGAACGCCTATGCAGCTCCTTTATTGGTTCCTGTTACCCAAAGTCTCTGAATTCTTTTGACAACAATCCTTCCTGATGCCATCTCCTGCATTATTCAAGCTCCTTTCAATAATTTCCTTTTGCTTAAGTTAGCCAGATTGTTTTTAGTACTAGCAATCAAATCCACTAAGCAATGTGTGCTTTGAGACCAAAAAGACCTTAAAACACTTCCTCCCAAAAGATTTACTAACAAAAACCTCTGTAAAGAGTGGTGCCTGTGACTCAGAGGAGTAGGGCACCAGCCCCACATGCAGGAGGTGACAGGTTGAAACCCAGCCCCGGCAAAAAAAAAAAAAAAAAAAAAACTCTGTAAAAAGAGACTCTGGAACATTCCCTCCCAGGTTTGATAAGCTTTGTTTCTTTATCAAAACGACCCCCACATCCCAATCTCCCAATCTGTGTTATTAAAGTTGATGAGCAAGAAAATAAATGGCATTGTACTGTGAGCATAGTGTTGTCTTCCTGGGTTTGTTGGCTTATTTTTGTTGTTGTTGTTGTTCAGATAATACATTTTGCTTTGGAAACTTCCAATGACCTCTTCTGAGAATATACAAGTTGAAGGAAGTCAAGGTTAAATCTGTAGTGTGACATTCATCTGAATATCAAAGTGAAAGTTCCACCTTTATTGAAAATGTATACATTATCCCCAAACACAGACTGCTTATATTTTTGTTTGGGTGGATGGCTAGCTCTTTGGTTGTTTTCTTGTTGTTGTTGTTATAGAAGATAAGTCTAGGTCAGGCGTCCTCAAATGACAGTGGTGGGCCATGTGCAGCCCCCCTAAGACATTTATCCGGCCAGTCGTGTGTTTTTTGCCGCTGCTGACCGTCCTGCTTAGCCGCCGACTCAACCCAGAGCACAGTCCGGCCCTCCAACAGTCTGAGCAACAGTGAACTGAACCCCTGTTTAAAAAATTTGAGGACCCCTGGTCTAGGTAAGTTCTGATTTCATGCTTGTGAAATGTATCAGCATTCCTCAGTTGGAACACATGGAAAAGTATTATCGTATTCTACATTTGTTTGAAACAAAATAAGTTAGACAATATATTAAACAATTTTTGAAATATCTTCATTCCAATATAAATATTTGTATGTATTTGATTGATCAGAACAGGGACTCTACGTTAGTCACAGAGATGATCTTCTGATGTGGCCACTTGACTAGATTACAGTCCTCAGTTACTCCAACACTAACCTAGGTGTTGCTATGAAGGTATTGTGTAAACATGATTAATTTCTATAGTTGCTTGAGTTTCAGTTAGAAAGATCATCATAGAAAATCTGGGTGGGCCTGACTCAGTAAGTTGGAAAATTTTAAAGAAGAATTGAGACTTCCCTGATTAGGAATAAATTGTACCTATAAACAGTATTTTTAGCCCATAACCAAGAGTTCCAGCCTGCCCTTGCTGGCAGGCTGCTCTACCTTTGGGGCTAGTCTGGTAGACTTCCCAATTGTGTAAAGCAAAGCAATCCCTTGTAATAAATCTCTTCACGTATATCACCTACTAGTTTTGCTTCTCTGGCTGAATCCTAGATGATGCAGTGATCATGTCAGTAAACACTGGAGCCAGCCAGAATTAAACCCTGGCCATTTTCCATACTAGCTTTTTGACCTTGGTCAAGCTACTTTTAGTGCTATTATTTCTTTAACCGTAAAATGCATATAAAAATCTTTCTTATAATATTGTTGAGGAGCCTAATGGAGTTGATGCATGTAAAATAATCAGAACAAAGCCAAGAATATATTGCCTTGTATTGAAACATGGAAAGTGTTAAATATATACTTTTGGTTGCAATTGTTACCATTAACCCAATGTGTTCTGAAAATGACTTCTAGTTATCCATACTCATCTCTGCCTGGGTCATTATGCTATAGCAGAATAAAACTAATTATTGTTCTCCACTGACTCCTGGATAACTTTTCATTTAGTTGTCTCTGCCCAGATCCCCTTCTGCCCCATTATTGATCTAGTTAGGCCTCTTATGCTTTGATTACCCCTGTGGTATCCAAAATAATATTTTCCCAAAGATGCTCATATCCTAATCTTCTATAAATATGTTAACTGAAATGGCAAAGGGTTTTTACAAATGTAGTTGAAGTTGTGATGGAGAGATTATTCTGGATTATTTAGGTGGGCCTTAATCTAATCACAGAGTGCCTTAAACATGGAAAAGGGAGACAGAATGTTAGAGCAGGATAACACAATGTGAGAACTTGACCTACTAATGGGATGACAAGCCTAGAAATGCAGGCAGCCTCTAAAAACTGGGAAGCTCAAGTGAAAGAATGCTACCCAGAACATACAAAAAGGAATGATTCCTGCCAATACCTTAATTATAGCCAAGTGAGACTCATGCCAGACCTATGACCTACATTACTATAATGTATTTGTGTTAAGTCATTAATTTTACAATAATTTGTTACAGCAACAAAAGAAATTGATACTTCTCCTACTAATAACCTTTGAATTTTCAGAAAGGGTCAAGTTCCCTTTTGTCTCATCATCCTAAAATTTAATATTTTCTTCTCTTGTCACTCTTTTCATACTGCACAATCTGTGCACCTGTCTGCTGCCAGATAGTTGTGCCTATTTCAAACTTCTATTTAGATTAATATATAGAAAATCCGGCACAGCAGCCTAACATGTAGCAAATGTCTCATATGGGTTTACTGAACCGAATCATCACTCCAGTCGTCACAGCAAGTTCTTCTTAAAAAAAATTTCAAGATGTCACCTGAGAACGGGTCACAGGGTAGGTCACCTTTGATTATTTCCCTTCCCAGTGACTTGCTTAGTTGAAAGCAAACCAAAGTTTGGAATAACAACCAGTCACGTTCAACCCACTCTTCCCTATAGTCTTTGCTCAAACAAATAACATTCCCATGGAGGCTGGGAGAAAATTTGACCTTTGTCTGTACCTCCATCTTCTTTGTTAGAATATTTTAAATATGGTCTAAGTTTTCACGTTTCCTTTCAACCTTCTTTATGGAGGCTAGGTTTGTAAGCCAATCAGACCAATATTCAGACTTACTTAGAAGGATTAAAATCAGGGTCCCCTCTCTCAGGCACTTAACTCTGCACAAAAGGAGAAAGAACACAGCCTATAGACTTTGAGGGAAAAATCAAATTTAGATTATTCTATTCCACAATTAGCAATTTTTAGAAGCATCTCAGGCATATGTATATGTACACACACACATACACACACAGATGGTGCCAAATATGTACACACAATTTAAGAAAGGAAAAGACTGTATTAAAATTATAAATGATAACATTTGTTACGTTGTACGTTGTATCTTGTGTCTCTTGTAATTCTAGAAGTCAAATGTGACTTGAGTACTACAATTTTAATACATTAATACATTTTTTTCTTTCTTAAAATGTGTATACATTTTTTGGCACCCTCTGTATGTATATACATGTGTGTACGGGTGTGTTGGTGTGCATGTACTACCACTTCTAATGATTAGAAAGATGCAGAATTTACAAATGAAAATTGGTTCAAATCTAATGTCATGGAGAATACTTCATTTTAACTTGGACATCTGGTCATCACCTTAGGTAAACATGTACATTTCTCCCAGAGCCTGTTGATATACTTGTGCCTCCAGCAAGTATTAGAAATAAAACTTAACAGAAGGATTCTGTTGTATCCAACCATTGCTCTTGTCCCACCAGAAATAGCAAGTACCTTTAGGAAACAAATTTATCATGGCGTAGAACAAGTGAGAAAATAATGTAGAAAGAGCTATGACGTGAAAGATCAGAGAAGGAAGACTCCTTTATATGTAGAAATTTAGCAAGTAGGAAAAGAGATGTAAAATGTTAACACATTAGCATGAACGGAGCTTGTATAATATGGTCAAAACAGGAAAATGGTGACTACCCTCCATTGGACTCCAGTGGACTCTTTGCTTTGCTTGGCTCTGTATCTTTTTTATTTTTTTATTAGATCATAACTGTGTACATTACTGCATTTATGGGATACTGTGTGCTGATTTTATATACAATTTGGAATGTTTACATCAAACTGGTTAACAGAGCATTCACCTCACTTATTTCATTGTTGTGTTCAGACATTTCAATTTTACAATGAATATACTTGACATGTACGTTTGCAATATGCACAGTAGGTGAGGTCCCACTGATTACCCTCCCTCAACAATACTGAGTTCTATTTATACACTAATAAATTGGATATGATTGGTTCTTTCAGAAAGTATTTTGGTGGACCTCATTTTCTTCTAAGAAACATAAACACTTTCAAAATAACATACATAGAGACTTTCCTGATTGTGAGAATCAACAAATACAAATCACAAAAAGAAAGGCATGGTCTCCTAGTGATTAAAAACTTATAAGGAAACTCCTCCAGCCCTTTGTAACTTCTTTCTTGGGTGAACTTTAAGCTCTTCTTTTCTATA
The DNA here is from genome assembly GCA_963574575.1 of Galagoides demidoff. Taxonomy (NCBI): domain Eukaryota; kingdom Metazoa; phylum Chordata; class Mammalia; order Primates; family Galagidae; genus Galagoides; species Galagoides demidoff. The sequence goes on along the minus strand of CAUYQV010025216.1, from coordinate 3,128 downwards.
GCCCTTTTCTCATCCAAAATTCTAGCATGACCTGGGTTTCAAGTCTACCTTAAGTTTTCATTCATGTGCTCAGTACATTATATATGAGCCTTGACTTATTCTCAATACATCTTACTTTAAATTATTGAAAAAAAGAATCTTATTGTCTGAGCCCAACCTGTGGGCTTATTCACCCTGATTCAATTAGTTTTAGCCTTGAGGTAAGTACTGTCACAAGGTCTGAGGCCATCCCTTGTTTGGAAAAAGTAATACTCCAATAGATAGTTTATATCACAAAGGAAAATCATGAACATATTAAATATAAAAGGACTGTGAGCTCTAAAATATTGTTCTGAGTGTTTTAAATTTATAAAAAAGAACAGTGGTATGCTTTTTTGTACAAATAATATGAAAGATATTGGTAGGATCTACTGTATTGTCTCAAAGTGGTAAATAGACAAACGTTATCTTTTCTCAGGTGCCAAGAAGTTAAATAATATATTTAACAAGATTTATTAAGAGATGGTCAAACTATTCCTGAGACCATTACCCCATCACCCACCATCATTTCTGAGAACTATTTAAGAAGTCTTACTGAAATAGGAAAGCCCTGGGAATTATGCAGTGTCAGCCTAGAGAAAACTGTTCCTGTTCTAACCCAGGAGATGACAAAGCCAAGATAACCATGGGTACATAACAAAGTTGTATGGAAGGAGAGATGAGCAGCCCATACTTTGAAGAGAAAACTGCTATTCATAATAATAGATAATCTGAACTATTTTTTTTATTTGAGTTAGAGGATAAGAAAGAGAATCAGAGAAAAAATGAAATCAGAAAGACAGAGCTTGCATTTTTATAATTTGACATGATAATAATGGAGAGGTGAGTTTTCCATGACTCAAGGGGACAAGTAATAATAAGTATTACCATCCTGTCAGTGGTTAGACAAAGAGCGCTGACTGCGGTAAAACAAATGATAAACAATTAGTCAAAGAAACTACGATAAACAATTAGTCAAAAAACTGGATAACCTAAAGACAGCCTGTGAAGGACAGTCCAGATACTAAGTAAGGAAGCCACAGGGGTCTGGGGGGGGCGGAGTTCCAATGGGGTTTCCTGAAGAATATAGAATATTGTCACGTGACTTAGCATTTGGGAGCTCAGAACACCTGGGAGCAGGTCAACAGTGTGGCCAGGTAACACGTTTCCGGTCTTCATCATGGAGTTCGCTGAGGGCCCAACTGGTACCAGTCCATGGCCTGGCCACACAGTAGGACGTGGGCAAGAGTGACTCTTCTCCGGTATTTACAGCCGTTCCCTGATGCTTGCGCAATTGCCTGAGCTCCACCTCCTGTCGGTTCAGCAGAGACATTATGTTCTCACAGGAGCAAGAACCCTACTGGGAAGTGCACACAAGAGATACAGGCCGGGCGTTCCTTGTTAGAATCTGATTCCTAATGATCTGAGATGGAGTGGAGGTGCAGAGTGACTGCAAATACTGGATGGAACCAGCTAGCTGCAGGAAAACAAGCTCAGGGCTCCCACTGACTCCACATTATGGTGAGTTCTATAGTTATTTCTTTATATATTATAATGCAGTAATATTAGAAATAAAGTGCACAATAAATGCCATGCACTTGAATCACCCCCAAACCATCACCCCATTTCTGGTCAATCTGAAAATTGTCTTTCATTAAATCAGTCTCTGGTGCTAAAGACTGGGGAGCCTGCACAGTGGCTCATGCCTGTAATGCTAAGCACGCTGGGAAGCCGAAGAGGGTGGATTGCTGGAGCTCAGGAGTTCAGACCAGCCTAAGCAAGGACGAAACACGTCCCTAAAAATGGCCAGGTGCTGTGGCAGGTGCCTGTAGTCCCAGCTACTCTGGAGGCTGAGACAAGAGAATCACTTGAGCCCAAGAGTCTGAGGTTGCTGTGAGCTATGGTGCCATAGCACTCATAACCAAAAATCAGGAAGAGATCAGGAGGAGAGGAAAAATGATTCACAATTGCAAAGATGCGGTATCAACCCAAGTGCCCAATCCATTTTATTAATGGATTAATAAAATGTGGTATATATATATATATACCATGGAGTACTACCCAGCCATTAAAAAGATGAATAAAATACCTTTGCAACAATCTTGATGGGCCTGGAGACCATTCTTCTAAGTGACATATCCCAGAATTGGAAAACCAAGCACCATATGTTCTCACTAATAAATTGGTACTAAACAATGGGTATGCTCAGGCAGGAAGCCACATAAAAGTCATGAGAAGCTAGGAAGGAGGGACGAAGGAAGGTATCAGGGCTAAAAACTTACCTATTGGATACAAGGAACACTATTCTGATGACAGGCACAAAAAGTCCAGATTTAAGCAATATGCAATGTAGCAATGTAAGAAAAACACTGTACCACCGTAACATTTTGAAATAAAAAGAAACTAAGGACAGCTGGACAAACTATTGACTTTGGTTAATAAAAATGCATCAATACTGGTTCATTAACTGTAACAAATATACCTTAAGGATGTATAATACTAACAGTAGGAAAAAGTGGATACAGAATACCAGGCATTGGTAACTCTGTTATCCTTCAGTTTTCCTGCAAGTCAAATAATATTCTAAAAAGTATAGCTTATTGAAATAAATGAACTTCTTTTTCTAGACCTGGAAATGAAGATACTATATCTACCTAAAACAGCAATAATGAAAAAGTCATCAGTCTTTATTCTTTAATTTCTTTGGAATATGAATTTTAAGAATCAGGTACATAAACATATTACTTGTTTGCTTATCTGTATACCTCTAACATATATCACTTGAACTCGCTCATGAGGAATTAGATTATACCATCTGTGCACTTTTGCCTATATATATATATATGTATAAATACACAAACTTTATTTACCAGGGTGGGGTCACAGGTTTCAAATGGCATAGTACTTTGTATCATTTGACTAAAAAGGCTCTTTTCTGTCTCAGATTCCATGAGTTGCTACAAGTACTTTTTTTTTTTTTTTTTTGAGATGGAGCCTCAAGCTATCCCCCTGGGTAGAGTGCCATGGCATCACAGCTCATAGCAACCTCCAACTCCTGGGCTCAAGCGAGTCTCCTGCCTCCGCCTCCCAAGTAGCTGCGACCACAGGCG
>CAUYQV010025215.1:0-13035 GCA_963574575.1 Galagoides demidoff | reverse complement strand
TCTCCTGCCTCCACCTCCCAAGTAGCTGGGACCACAGGCGCCCGCCACAACGCCCGGCCATTTTTTGGTTGCAGCCATCATTGTTGTTTGGTGGGCCCGGGCTGGGGATTCGAACCCGCCACCTTAGGTGTACGTGGCTGGGGCCTTAGCTGATTGAGCCACAGGCACCGAGCCTGCTTTTCTATTCTTGAGATACTTTACTTAGGAGAATGATCTCCTAGTCTATCCAGTTAAATACAAAAGATACAAAGTCTCCATCTTTTTATGGGTGAATAGTATTCCATGGTATACATATACTGCAGTTTGTTAATCCATTCACAAGTTGATGGGCACTTGGGTTGTTTCCATATCTTTGTGATTGTGAATTCTGCTGCTGTAAACATTCAGGGGCAAATGTCCTTAGGATAAAATGATTTTTTTTCCTCTGGGTAGATACCTAGTAATAGGATCGTGAGATCAAATAGAAGGTCTACTTTTGGTATTCTGAGGATTCTTTAGACTTCTTTCCAAAAGGGTTGTATTAGTTTTCAGTCCCACCAAAAGTGCATAAGTGCACCCGTCTCTCCACACCCCATCCTGCATTTCATATCCTGCACAGAAGGTCAGAGTTTGGCAGCAACTGGAGCAAAGCAAATAACTAAGATATCAGAGGGACCCAACACCCAGTCATGCTCCCTTGGCTGGGAATGTCCAGTGGACCAGAGGGCTCCTGGGAGTCAAGCAGAAAAGGTAAAAAGAAAGAAAGAAAAAGAAAGGAAGGAAGGCAAACTGTTGAAAAGGATACACAATTAAAGTGTGTCTCCCCTCCTGCCCCCAGTGTCTCAGTTCTACTCCCTCTCACACATCTATTTTTCAATCGCTTGGGTCTCCTTCCAAGGTTATACTGTACACCCAAAAGCTCATGCCTGTGTGTGAATGTATACCCTGGGGCTTTTTGCACTTTTACTTTATTTATTCAAATTATTATTAATGGGTTATGCCATGACTAAATTAAATTATCTTAAATACAATCCCATATCCACACTTATAGACTTAATCAGCATAATCAAATACCATAAAGTCCAAATCAGGACACTTCTAAGCATAAAAGCCGGTGATGTTACTTATGCCAGGACAAGGGACATGCACCAGCACTGTCCTAGACAAACTGAAACGTAAAGTCATTCTAGATTCAACTGATCTTTTCAACAGCTAGGTCATAATTCAATGGAATGAAAGTACTTTATTTTGTACAACCAGTACTCTACTGGTAGATTTTTTGCTTTCAGACTTTTTCCATTGCAACAAATATCCTTGAACAGACATCCTGGAGCCTGAAATACATTAAAACATTGGACCCCCCAATGGCACTACAATGCACCTGTGGGTTAGGTATAATGTCACCACCATGTGACGGGCGAGGACTCTGAGTAGTTCTACAGAGGAGGAGTATTATTTGGAGAACTGTCACCAGTTATTACTCTAGTTACAGGGAGTCAGAGGACAGTTTGGCCCAATGATTCTGAGGTAACCAGACAACCTTTCCCTGGAACAGTCCTGGTTTCTGCCTGTCATCTCACACAATTATTAGAATTTAGAAGGCGATAAATTACATTATCAGCAGCCAGCAGGAGGCTTTGTAGATAACTTACAGGACTGCCCAGATAGATAGTTTTGTCTGCTCTTCCTTCCGTTCCAGCGAGCAAGGAACGTCCTGGTGACAGTGAAACAGACAGGGAAGGAGGCCTGGACACTTTTAGTGAACCCCTACAGCCCCATCTGGAAAATGAAGACAAAGATCAAGAGAGAGTTTGACTTCAGTGGACAGCTGCGTGTCTCTTTCCAAGAGCCAGGAGAGGACCGGCAACTTCTTAGCAGCCAGCTGACCCTGGCACATTATGGGATCTTCTCAAAAGTGAACGTCCGAGTGATAGAGACCTTCCCTCCTGAGATCCAGGTGTTCATAAAGGAGTCTAGTGGCCGGAGCAAACCTTACGCCATTGACCCTAGTGACTCCATTCGTGACTTGAAAGAGAAGATTGAAGAAGCTGGAGGACCTTGTATGGAAAATCAGATACTGAAATTCCAGGGTCGGAAACTGCAGAATCGTCGCAGCCTGGCAAACCTGCAGATTGAAGACTGTGACACCATCATGCTCATTACAAAAAGCTAGGTTTATGGGTATTAGGCCAGGACAAACAACCTGTACTGGGAGCCTGTGGTCTGGTTGCCCATGAGGTAGACTCCTATGGTCCTGTTCCCTGACCCCGCTCCTCTCTTTTCTGAGGCATAAATGTGAACGTACCCTTTCCCTTGCTGAGAATCCTCTGGTGGCTCCCCACTACCTACAGAATAAAGTTCAAGTTCTTTTCCTTGGCATTTGAGATATTTGACCATCTAGCCCTTGTTCATTCCTCCATCCCTTCCCTCCATGTTCTCATCTTTCAACACTCAAACTTCTAAATTATTGTTTCTCAAAGCATGGACTAGCAGAATCAGCATTCCCTTTGGGGAGGCTGAAGACCAGATGTGGCTTCATTCCATGGTGCTCTAGCTACCACAGGGAAACATGCCTAAGATCCACAAGCCCAACTGAGCTGTTTTGCCTGAATACAAGGAGGTGAATTATAATGATGGTTAAAGAAGGGACTCCCTCTTTTGCCTTCCTTTAAACGGGAGAGTGTTCACAATTTGGGATATTTCTAGGGGTCTACATAAACCAGGTTAATTTAGGCAACACGAACCCAGTCTCACTGGAGGAGAGCAGGAGGAGCCCCGTGAATTTGATCCAGCTCCAAGAAGAGATTCAGAGAAGGAAACCCTGAGGTTCTGGGGAGGAAGGATCTAGAACCGCTGACCCTTCAACACGTTCTCTCTACACCCTGGATTTACTTCCTTTTCTCTCCAGCCTACACCCCATGGTCAAGCCTGCCAGTGACTCCCTAGCAAATATCTTCAACTTTCTGCTCATTCGTCCTTAAAATCCATTCACTCTTGGATGCGAAGGACCTTTTGGGTTTGTCAGTGACAGAGACCCACTTTGAATTAGTTTAAGCAGAAATAGGTAGAATGTAATGGCCCTTAAGAGTCCAGGGTAAGCTAACATTAAGGCACAGCTGGGTTATATTAGTCAGGGTTCTCCAGAGAGACAGAACTAACCAGATATATAGATTGAAATTTATTATGGGAACTGGCTCTTGTGACTATGGGGGTTGAAAAGCCCCGTGATAAGTTGTCTGCAAGTTAGAAAGCCCACAAGTCAGGGCAGTGTGTTTCAGTGTAAGTCTGGATGCCTGAGAACGTGGGGTCCCAGAGTTTGATGTCCCAGGAACATGGAGTTCTGATCTCTGAGGGCAGTAGAAGATGAATGTCCCAACTCCTGATGAGAGAGCATGAATTCGCCCTTTCATATTTTGTTCTCTCTAGGCCCTCAAAGGACTATACGATGCCCACTCATGTAAGAGCGGATCTTCATTACCCAGTCTACTAATTAAAATTCTAATCTCCCTCTGAAAACACCTTTACAGACACACCCAAAATAATGTGTTACCAGCCATCTGGACATCCCTTAACCCAGTCAAGTCGACACAAAAATTAACTATCACATGGATCCTGGAGTCCAAATGATACCAAAGGGTGTGTTAGTTTATACGGCGTAGCAAACCACCCAGCAGCACCCATTTATTTGCTCAGTGATTCTGTGAGTTGGCTGAACAGAGTTCCTGGTCTGATCTAGTTCACCTGCAGCTGGAGGTCTGCACCAGCCCCACTTACACATTTGGCTTTTCATTCAGTTTCCACCGAGAAAACCAGGATGCCTTCACCAGGTGTTTCTTTTCTCTTCTTTTCTTTTCTTTTAGATTGATATGAGGGTACAATGTCCAGGTTACATTGCTTTCATTTCTAAGGTAAAGTTCAAGTTGTAGTTGAGCCCTTCACACAGTGAGCCTGCCGAATACCCTCACACTGGGCACGTTAGGTGAGATTCTGCCAATCAAACTCCCTCCTCCCTTTTCTCTTCTTCCAGCGCCCCCACCTTGCTAGTCCATACTTGTGTTTAACCAGGTGTTTATGATCCAACAGGCTGGCCTGAGCTTGTGCATATGGCTGCTGAGTTCTACAAGCAGCCAGAAGGCAGCCAAGTCCCAATAGGCATGCACTTGTTAAGCCTCTGCCTGCATCACATTTGCTAATGTCTCATTGGCCAAAATAAGCTGCATCCAAGTCCTGCTTCAGGGAATGGAGAAATAGGTTCTACTTCTTGTTGAGAGAAATTGTAAAGTCAACGTGGCAGAGGAGTGTGCGTGCAGGGATGGGGAGAATTTGAGAGCATTGTTTTACCCATTGTTATTAAGCATTTTATCCAATAATCTCTTTCCAAATGACAGGGAAAATGTCCCTGCTTTCCACAAGGTAGTCTCTGCTTTCTCAGAAGAAGCATCTGTGGGTGCCCACTTAACTGCTGTGATACATGAGCAAGCCTGGAAATTCAAGGACGTTACCACCCTATGGGCCAACCCTTAACCAATGGAAATACAGGAACCAGCATCCCCTCTTCCACCGCTCAGGTGGACAATTTTAAGGCTCTACACAGCTCTTCAGAGGGTCCCAGTGGAATTGAGCCCCAGTTGCCCACATTAGTAATCAATGTAATCATCTTCCTTGAATTAACTTTCTCTCCTTCCCAACCCCCTCACCGCCAGTGTGACTGGCCCTGTTAAAATGAAAGACAGACATGCCGTTCCTCTGCTCAAAACTCTCGAAGGCTCCCCATTTCATTTACAGGAAAGCCAGAGTCTTAACAGTCATCTTCAAGATCCCATCCACTTTCCTCACCTCTTTTTAATACACAAACCTCGTCCTATTCAGTCATTCCATTCGAGGTGCACTGATGTTCCCCAAACCAGCCAGGCACTCTACCCACCACAGGACCTTTGCACTTGCAGTTCCTTCTGCCATGAAGCATCTTCTTCCCCCTGTTAGGTATGTGGCTCACTCTTCACCTCCTTTATGTCATTGCTCAGAAGTCTCCTTTTCAGGTAGATCTTCTCTAACCACCTAAGGTGAGACTGAACCCTAAACACGTGCCCCCCAAGTGGGACCTCTAAATCCCTTTTCTTGCATTATTTTTCTGCTGAGCACTTATCGCCACCTCCTTTACTACAATTTTACTTATTTATCCTGTTTGTTGTCTGTCTTCACTACTAGAAAGTTAGGACTCTGCCGGCAGGGATTTCTGTCTGGTCACTGTCATATCCCAGCATGTACTGGCAATGAGTATGTGCTCATTAAATATTTGTCAAATGAAAGAACTAGCTAATGAATGAATAAATAACCCTCCAAGAGTCAACTCCTGCCCACCTGTCCAGGTACATCTCTCACCACTCCCCCCGTCATGCTGAGGGGTATAGCTCACCTGAGCCCCTGGCAGGCACCAGGATCATTCACGCTTCTCAGCCTCTACCTGTGCTGTGCCCTCTCCCTCCTCTGTCCTTAAGCAGGTGTCTGCTGGCACCACATGAAATTCTTCTACCCACCTTGCAGTTTTCTGTGTGCTTTTTCCTACTGAGCACACATCACATTGGACGCTGAGAGTCTCTTTTCTTCTGTTTGTCTCCCCCACTACTCTGGGAGCTACTTGGGACAGGAACCCTGTCTTATTTCATCTTCTTAGTGCAATGTCCAGCCCCCAGCAGGCACTCAATAAACGGATCATTAATGTTAAACCCACTTTATGAGTGGTGAATGTGAGGCTCGGGGAGGCTAGAGTCTGGCAGAAGGCAGGCTGGAATTCAAAGTCCGTTCTGTCCCACTCCAGAGTTCTTCCACCTCACCCTCACCATGAGCAAGTCCCTTCTTTTCCTGAGCCTCAGTTTCCCTAGATAAGTTGGGTTGACTCACCATCCAACGTGAGTTGCCTCCCATAGGGTCAAACACTAGCCATTTCAGTTTCCAAACGTCACAAAAGGGAAACTCTAAAAGTTGAGAATCGAAACCAACAGCAGAAAGGTTGGCCAGATGCCAGTTCTGTTAAGGTGGCAACAGACGGTGCAACCTCAGCCCAGTGTCTATCCGCACCTCTACCCCAAAAAGGGGTCTCAAAGGAGGGGCCCCCCAAGCCAGCCCAGTCACACCTGGTTGCCAGCCCGGTCACACCTGGTTCCCTCTCTCTCCACTCCAATCCTTTAACCCACAGGGTGCTGGAGGTCAGCAGAGGAGTAACCCCCTTAAAAAAGGGAGTGTGTGCCAGGGGCTTGGTGTACGAGTGGCTCTATATATGGAGGCAGTGATGCTCTCAGGACAGAGATGGCAGCGATGCAGGAGCTGTATGACACGCCAGCCTCCGAGCTGAACTCCTTTGTCTCTCAGCAGCTGCAGTCCTGCGGGCAGTGGAAGGAAGAGGTGCTGGAGGTGGTGCAGACCGTGGAACGGTTCCTGAGGCATGAGCGCTTCCAGGGGGAGCAAGAGCTGGACTGGGAGGTGCGGGTGCTGAAGGTGGTCAAGGTGAGTCTGGGCCCCTCCTCCCCTGGCCGGGGCAGGGCGAAACCTCAGAGACATTAAGTCCACATCCCTGAGGAACCAGGGACCCCTGGGCTCCTTATCCCTAGCCCATGAGACTGACATCTCAGGACACGCCACCCCACCTCCCCGTCTATACCCCTCGATGCTGCTGCCTGGAGCACAGCAGATCTAATAGTAGCAGCTCACATTTGGGGGTACACAAGCCTAATCCCTTAACATATATCATCTCTAATACTTGTGCCCTGTACTATTCTTTTTTTTTTTTTCATTTTACAAGTTTGGGGTTTTTTTTATTTTAGGGGTAGGATCTTGATCCATCAACCAAGCTGGAATGCAGTGGCATGATGATGACTTACTGCAACCTTGAACTCTTGGGTTCAAGTGATCCTCCTGCCTCAGCCTCCAGAGTAGGTGGTATTAGAGGCACATACCACCACACCTGGATAATTTTTTTTTATTTTTAAGTTTTTTAGAGAGGGGAACTTGCTATGTTGCCTAGGTTGGTTTTGAACTCCTGGCCTCAAACAATCCTCCTGCCTCGGTCTCCCAAAGCACTGGGATTACAGGTGTGAGCCATCACATCCGTCCAGTACTATTCTTTTCCCAGTTTACAGATGAGCAAAATGAAGGCGCAGGGCTGGATGCGGTGGCTCCTGCCTGTAATCCTAGCACTCTGGGAGGCCAAGGCAGGTAGATTGCTTGAGCTCACAGATTTGAGACCAGCCTGAGCAAAAAGCAAGATCCCCCGTCTCTGCTAAAAATAGAAAAACTGAAGCAAGAGGATTGCTTGAGCCCAAGAGTTGAAGGTTTCTATGAGCTATGACGCCATAGCACTCTACACAGGGAGACAGCTTTTCTGTCTCCAAAAAAAAAGAAAGGCTCAGAGGCCTAAGATTTATAAGGAAACAAATATAATGCAGGGGCTTTGATGGGATCCTGGTGTGAATAAATCACCTGTTAAATACAATTTGGGGGCTATTAGGGAAATTTTATTTATTTATTATTTTGGAGACAGAGTCTCACCCTGTCACCCTCAGTAGAGTACTGTGGTATCACAGCTCACAGCAACTTCCAACTCCTAGGCTTAAGCAATTCTCTTGTCTCAGCCACCCAAGTACCTGGGACTACAGGCGCCTGCCACAACGCCCGGCTATTTTTTGTTGCAATTCTCATTGCTGTTTTTTAGCTGGCTGGGGCCAGGTTAGAACCTGCCACCCTCAGTAATGGGGTGGGCACCCTACTGACTGAGCCACAGGCACTTCCTTTATTAGAGAAATTTTAAAATGTCCCAGATTTTAGGTGATATGTAAGGGAACCATTGTTGATTTTTTTTAGGTGTAATAGTAATTTTGTGTTTGTGGGGAAAATGTTCTCTTTTTTTGGACATAAACACTGAAGTATTTAGGGACAAAGTTCCTTGATGTCTATAATTTACTTTAAAGTAGTTTAGATGAAGCAAATGTGGCAAGGAATTTAGACTTGTTGAATCCTACTTGTTGGGTATATGAGTGTTCATTGTATTTCCTTTCTATTTTTCTATATTCTTAAAATTTTTGAAAACAAAAAGGTGTTTGTTTTTTGGGTTGTTCTGAAAGAAAAGTCTTCCTCCGTGCCCTGGGTGGAGTGCCATGGCATCATAGCCCACAGCAACCTCAAACGGTTAGGCTCAAGCCTCAGCCTCCAAAGTAGCTGGAACTACAGGCACCTGCCACAACACCCTGCTAGTTTTTCTATGTTTAGTAGAGACAAGGGATCTTGCTTTTGCTCAGGCTGGTCTTGAACTCCTGGGCTCAGGTTATCCACCCACCTCAGCCTCCCAGAGTGCTAGGATTACAGGCGTGAGCCACTGCACCTTGCCAATAAAAAGATTTTTTTTTTTTAGACAAGAGTCTCATTATGTTGTCCTTAGTAGAGTGCATCACAACTCACAGCAACCTTCAACTCTTGAGCTTAAGCGATTCTCTTGCCTCAGCCTCCCAAATAGCTGGGACTACAGGCACCCACCACAACACCTGGCTATTTTTTTGTTGCAGTTTTCATTGTTGTTTAGCAGGCCGGGACCGGGTCCCACCAGACTGGGTGTATGTGGCTGGCGCCCTAAGCACTGAGCTATGGACACCAAGCAATAAAAAGATTGTTTAATAGCAGCTCAGAGAGGTGAGGTGACTGGCCCAAAATCACGCAGCTAGTGTTGGAGCTGCAACTTGAACCTGACTCCACAGCCAGAGATCTGAGCTCCCCCTTACTGAGATTTTTCTCCAAACCCCTTCCTTCAGCTGCTTCATGCCACCTCTTAGGTTAGATAAGATTGAAACTCAGAGCTAGAAAGACCCTGGAGAATCCAATAGTCTCAACCAATCTCTCACTTAAAAACTAAGGGAAGTGAGGCACAAAGAGGGTAAGAGACTCAAGGTCACATAACAGGTTGTTGGCAAAAGCAAGACTAGAATTAGGACTCCTAACCCCCAGCCCATTGCTCTACTTCTCTCTCTCTAGGGGCAACCAGCTCACAGAAAGATCTAAAAGGCCTATCTCAGATCTGGAAGCCCCATCTCTTCTTCACACCTAGCCTATCAGTAGCAGAGGCCGTATGATTTAGAAGTGAGAAACCACAAGTTTTGACTTCAGACAGACTCTTGACTTCTCCCCTCACCAGTTGTGTGGCCTTGATTTTATCATCCTCTGTCTCAAACCCTCAGTCGTCTCATTTGTAACTGGTAGCATCATTGTCATCAGTGCCACCATCATTGTCATCAAAGATGACATCATTTCTCCCTCATCAAGCAAATAGGGCAATGCAGGCTGAATGACCCGTGCACGGTAAATGCCTACAAACCAGAAGCATCCTTATAGTTCTTGCCCAAGCTTGCTTCTGGGCCTGGGGCACCAGTCTGACTCAGGCAGACCCTCCCAGGCACAGTTCCCCCAGCAACCCAAGAATAAAGTACACATGATGGGGGAGGGGGTGTCTGAGGAGAGGAGGATGCTATAAACAGAGTGAGTTAATGGCAGGAAATGGTACTTACCCGGGCCTCAAATTCTCCCTGCAGACTGTAGTCACCTCTCTCCCCAAACCATGAAATGGACGCAATACCCACGCACCATGACTAATGAGGAATAATATTTTTTTATTTGGACTGTAACCTTCCCTCCTCTCTACCTGCTGAAAATCTACTAAGCTGAGCTTGTCGACAGGAGGCAGTGCTTGACTTTAAATAAATTGAGAGTAAACAGGTTCAAACTAAAACAAGTTGGGAAGACTGTTCTGGATTGTTCTTTCCTCTTTGCCTGGATCGTACCACTGGAAAAGGCAGAAAGGGCAGTTTAGACAAAGCTATCCCCAGCCCCTCGTGTGAGGTAGAAATGCAGGGTGTCTATGCTGGTGTGGAAAGAGGACAGAAAAGGAAGGGACAAAATTGGGAGCAACTCCTCCTTGGAAGCAGGGTCTGGCTCACAGCTTCAGGTCCCAGGGGAACAAGAAGCATAAGAAGCACCCATGACTTGTGTTCGGACTCTCTGGCCACTCTGAGACCTGGCAAGCTGATTAACTCCCTACCGCCTCATTCTCATCTGTATGTGGGGGATAATTATCCCAGCACCCGCCTCCGTCAGGATAATATGCATAAAGAACTTTCACTGGTGCCAAACGTGGGGAGTCCTCAACCTGAGACAGCTGGATCATAATTTGTGTGCAGTGAGTCCACCCACCAGCACGCTGAGGCTTGCCTCTCAATTTCACCTCCTGACACTACATGAGTGGGGCTCTGTATACCACAGGAAATGGCCTGGAGAAAACAATCTAGTACCTCAGAACATCAAAAAATCCCCCTTAGACTCTCCAGGCTCAGGCTGCTTGGGTTACAGATAGGGAAACTGACACCCAGGCAGCAGGAGGTATTGCTTAAGTCAATTAAATAAAGAGCAGGAAGAGAAATACACTGCTGACTTCCTTAAGGCATGATTATTTTTCCTAATCCTCCCACGACCCACTGACTCATGTTCCATCCTTACTTTCATTTTGCAGATGAAGGCCTTAGGACTCAGCTAAGAAACAGGGTATAGGGTCAAGATCAAAGTCAGGCTCCCCCATACCACAGCCCATGGCTCTTATCCACCAGGCAAACCTGCTCCCCTCTGTCCAATGTCATGAAATTATTCAGACACTCCCCCACCCGGGATTCATAAACAGCCCTCTAGAGTAGGCATCACTCTTCCTTTGCAGTTGGCATGACATTATAGATCACACATCTGTTCAGAAGCAATGTGGTGTCGCAGACCGGAAGCCTGAGGTCTAGAGTCAGGCTGAGAACCCAGATGAGTGACTCACTCCCTCAACATCTTGGCTTCCTCACCTGTAAAATGGGGGTGTTAGTACTATCTGCTGATCTCTGGCGGAGTAAGTGTTAAATGGGGTAATTTGTGGGAAGTGCCCCAGGGGTTGCCTGGCACATGGCAGCAGGCCTCAGGGTAACACAGCTCTGTATTCCACAGGTGGGCTCCTTAGGGAACGGCACTGTTCTCAGAAGCACCAGAGAAGTTGAGCTGGTGGCGTTCCTTAGCTGTTTCCGTAGCTTCCAGGAGGAGGCCAGGTACCACAAAGCCATTCTGAGGATGATGCAGGAAAAAGTGCAGTATTGCCAGGACCTGCAGTGGCTTGAGCTTAACAATCTGAGGATCAAGAGAGTCACACGATCTGAGTGTGAGGGAGTCCCTCATGCTCTCGTCTTCACCATCCAGACCAAGGTGACACTGGAACCCATCACTGTCAGCATCATTCCTGCATTCAGAGTCCTGGGTAAGGAGAGGAAGGCCACTCAACTCACACATCTGCCTTCCTTAGTAGACCCTCTACTCACTCACTCATGGCCAGCTGCACATACCTGCATTCATTCATTTATTCCACCCAAGTCCTTTGCTGAGGGCTGGGTGACCACAGTGCACAGGACTAACTGAACTGTGGCCATGTGTCACTCAACTTGGGAGACAGAATTTTATCAAGCAATCACATGGATAAATACATGATTGCAAATGGCACAAAGCACTCAGGGGAAAAGTATAAGATGCCCTGGGTCACTGCAGGGTACTCAGGAAGTGACACCCAGAAGGAGACGAGACCCAGTGAGGTGCTAAACAGTAACCACAAGTGCTTTTACTATATGGCACTCTCTCTGGGGGTGGGGGTCTCTCACGGTTCGAATTTTCCTAGAAGCAGACAAGGATGTGAGGACAAGCATTTTACTTGGGAGGCAAAGTAACTGGTAGGGAAGCAGAAAATCCAGGCAGCAAAGGGAAGAATTCAGTAGGAAGTACATCAGTAAGTGTGACACCACTCTGAGCTTCACGCCCCTGGAGAACTCCAAGTAACAGCATAGAGCACGCCTCAGCCTACCCCAGGTAGGATGCTGGAGTGCTTATTCACCAACTTCCTCAGTCATTGGCAGAGGACTGCTTCTGGGGGATTAGCTCTCTGGGACTTATTGTTTGTCCCCAGGCAGGGTGTCCTACCTGTTTGAAGTAAATCAGACCCGCTGCAAGCCCAGATGACATAGGTTTCATCTCATATATCAGCTCCTAGTAACTGCAGTTGATGTGTGGAGTTGCTCTATGGCAGTGGTTCTCAACCTTCCTAATGCCGCAGCCCTTTAATACAGTTCCTGTGGGTTGAGACAGGTTGAGAACCGCTGCTTTATAGGGTAGGTGTCAGAAGTGGGATCCAGTGGCTAAGTGTAGGGGCTCACACCTGTAATCTTAGCACTCTGGGAGGCTGAGGCAAGAGGATCATTTGAGCTCAGGAGTTTGAGACCGGCCTAAGCAAGAGTGATTCTCTCTCTACTAAAAATAGAAAAATTAGCCAGGTATTGTGACAGGTGCCTATAGTCCCAGCTACTCAGGAGGATCTTTTGAACCCAAGAGTTTGAGGTTTCTGTGAGCTAGGCTAATGCCAAGCACTCTAGCCTAGGTAGCAGAGAGAGACTCTGTCTCAAAAAAGAAAGAGAGAGGAAGAGAGAGAGGGAAGGAAGAAAGAAAGGAAGGAAGGGAGGGAGGGAGGGAGGGAAGGAAGGAATCTCATCTTAGCAAGAAAGTGCTGAACTGAGACACCCAAGTGATATGTACCATGGAACTTGTTCTCCCCTTGAGTATTGAAGGGTTCAAATAAATCACCCAGAAAGAGACCTAAAATAAAAATTAAGGAAAACTGGGGTCGTTGTGGACATCTGAGGAAGACAACAGTCATGGAGTGGCCTGAGGCATGAGAAGCCCAGTTGGTTCTCCAGAGTGAAAATTTCAGAAAAAGGACAATGGAACAAGCCAGATTTTTGGTTTCTAAAGTAGTGAGATCTCGGCTCGGCGCCTGTGGCTCAATCGGCTAGGGCGCCAGCCACATGCACCTAAGGTGGCAGGTTCGAATCCCCAGCCTGGGCCCGCCAAACAACAATGATGGCTGCAACCAAAAAATGGCCGGGCGTTGTGGCGGGCACCTGTGGTCCCAGCTACTTGGGAGGCGGAGGCAGGAGACTCGCTTGAGCCCAGGAG